>JANJYP010134268.1:0-43313 GCA_024605115.1 Rastrelliger brachysoma | reverse complement strand
TATATAGTTCTGTTTTATTGTTTAAAAGTGTTTGAAATGTTTAAAAAGTTTGAATAAATAATTAACTAAGATCCTCATTATTTTGTGTGGTTGAGCTTAAGATAGCTTGACATATTTTAATTAATTATTTTTAGAATTTGTGTCATTCTACATGTTAGGATGAATGAATAATGGCTACTGCACCCTGAGGTACCACAATTAGATAACAGTTTCTCTGGCTTGTCATGACACTCACACTCCGAATGTGACAGGTCAGGACCAAAGCTTTCACCTTTTGGAAGAAGAATAGCTGGCACCAGTGGTCTTGGATATTTGAGTATCCTGAGTATGAGAATATGGGATACCCACCAGGTGTATATAAATTACAGAGAGCTCATTCTGTGTTAACGTTGTGACTGCATGATGATGATGTCTCACATGGATCCATGTGTGTATCCGTGTGTGTATTGTAAATAAATGTGTAATCATGGCAAGTTATGATTAGTGTATCTTTGATTGTGCCCACCTTAAAGAATTGACAGTGTTCTCTCAATAACACTACTACTTTGTACTGTCAAGCTAGATAATGCTAGCACCGTCTTATCCACACTATTATTACTATCTGCTATGATGGGGTTAGCTGATAATACACATATTAAGTAAGTAAGAGTTCCCAGTGGAGAACTTAAAGATTCCCCTCTTTGGATTATAATGAACAGGATTTTAAAAAGACGGCCATTGCAGACCACAGTAACCACAACTGAATCTTAGAAACCAAAGCAGTGTGCAGTAACTGTTTACTTTGGTTTTTGGCTGTATTTTTAGTTACTTCAATTTTACATAGTTTCTTTTCTCTAAGATAGAGCGAGACTGAGCTTAGACATATTGATATTGATAAAACCAGATATTTAAAAGTTCAGTTTCAGTCATAAATCAATTTTGACCAAAATTGTAGCTAATGTGGTTTGGCTTTGTAAGGCAGAAAACACCTGTTAAGTCTGTCTGTTGTCCGCATCTACAACCAAGGTCAGAATAAATCATCATAATTTGACCAAAAGGCTATTCCTTTCCAAGTCTAAACAAAGCAAATATATGCATTGTGCTCCATGTAGCTGCTTCAGAGTGGCAATAAAAGAACTGAATCTGCAGTTATTGTTGAATCACCGGTGCGTCATCACCATTTCTGACCTTTATGGAAGGATAGGAGTCTTTCTACTTGTGCTGCTGAGTTACTTAAGGGGAATGAGATCAATAGCAGCTATAAACTGTAGGCCTTGACACATCAAGCACTGGCCTGGTCATAAAAATGTGTTGGGGCTGTGTTAATTTAGCTTCAAAGAGCCTAGAAGAATTTCATGAATCATCACACACATTTCTTTTGCCCTTTGCTCCTCCACCATCCCCAACATAGTGTGAACAAAGCAAGCAAAATGTGCAGCAACAGAAATCTCAGACTTTAGTTTTCATGGTCACATAGTGGTGTCATGTGAGATTGAACTTGTTTCAGGATCATTTCTGTAATCAGCTCCACCCAGCTGCATCCTTTTTCCTTTTCTTGCATAAAGACAGTTGAAGACCTCTGCTGTTCTGACAATGTTCCCCGGGTTGCTTGTTTTTATAAACTCAAGCCACACTTTTGTATTCAGACATTGTATAGGACATCTTATCCTTCTCCCCTTCTCTTCTCATTTGTCTATCCTATCCACCCAGCCTCTTCAAATCTGTATCCTACCATCTATCTGCCCCGAATCCACTTATAAGAAGATAGGGTGTAAATATTTTGGTGTGGAGTGTCAGCGCATATCTCCTGCGCCAGCGGGCCGCAAGCCTCAGTCCAATCAGCCATGTTTGTTTATTCAGCTTAAACTGTTTGTGCCTTGTTTTCTGTGGCATGCAAGTCCCTCTAGCTTAATAAAGTGTCACTTTTTCTTTTCTGTTCTTTTCGCTTTTTCATCACCCCCCTACCCACCCTGGTTTTGTCTGTATTTCCTGTAAGCAATGTTAGATAAGCGTGGTAGTGTGGTCCTGTGTATGTGTATGCATGCACAACCAGGATCTGTGTGTGTCTGTGTGTGTGTGTGTGTGTGTAGGAGTTGTCAAGACTGTCAGAGTCACTAGAGTTGTTCTGGTCGACAGCCTAGTGTTGAACAGCAGCCTTTTACTCCCTATAACAAATACACACACATGAATACACATAACACATCTGTTCCGCACACAGCACAAAGGCTGTGATATCATGATGCAATCCATTTCTTATTGATCAACAGCTGACACACACCATGTTTACAGCTACTTTCTTGAACACAGAAACAGCCTGTGTGGGCAACTGACCTGTAAAGACATACCTGTTAAGGGCAGCTTATTTCATGCCTGTTTCATCATTCCAGTAACTGCTATATCCCCCTAATAACAACAACTCCCAACATGACCCTGAGGCAGGAAGTGATCTGCGCTATCCAAACACAATGTCACAGCTCCTCACATATAACCAATTCCATTGTCATGGCTGCATATCATGCAGTCTCCAGGTGGATTTGAAAGAGTGACATTCTTATAAGATGGCTTACTTCTTGCCACCCCAGCCCCACACATCTTTACGCCACATACAATAAGCAATCTGGAGATTTGTAATGGTTTGGCCCACTGCTAATGTGTTTCATGCTTGTTTAAGATCTTTGCATGCTCCTTACAATGGTGCATTGTGATAGGTGTTCCTTATTACCCTGTTCTGTATGGAGTCTAAACATCGGGGCTTGGAGTGGAGGATAGTGGGAGGGAAGGATGAATGAATGGCTGATACATTTTTTTTTTAGCTCCCTCTCTCTTCCCCTCTCTGTCAGTCTCTTCTCACTCTCTCCTTTTCTGCCTCTCCAGTGATCTCTGCATGCCTATTAATGTAGCAGAGGAATGCCTGTGTAAACATTCTTGTTTCTCAGTCCGTTTCGCATAATAGTTGCCTGTATCGCCTTTCTCCTGACCTCACTATCTGAAACCAATTACACCAGATCCATTTGGGCTGAATCTTATTTTCATAAGGATCCCCATGTTGCGGTCTTGGTCGCTCTGTGTGTTATTTTCCCCCCTCTTATTTTTTTCATCTTTTCCAACCTCAGTGATGGATATCAACATCAAATATGCCTCTGAGTGCCTTGTTATTTATATAGCAGGGCCTGGCTTTTTTTCCTCTTTCTCTCTCTGTCTGTCTGGCTTGCTCTCTCATTCTGAAGAATGTGTCACATTGTGCTGTTTATACAATGTGTGCATTAATAGACCAGAGATGTCATTTTTTCGTGCATAGCAACCCAGGTTAAATAGACGGTGTGCCCGCACTCGTCTGTGTTTTTGTCCGCTCCACCAGCTCTTCAGCAAACTTTTGATGACTTTTCTTGGCATTTGCTGCTTTTTTGTGCTTCGAGATGGGCTTCAGCTTGCCATCTCTGTGGAGTGGGAGGTAGGTGGCACAAATTGGTGCTTTTTACTGTAATGGCTGAATACTCAGAGCCAGTGAAAGTGAGGTGACAGGACTATTTTTTTTTTTTTTTTTTTTTTTTCTCCCCCCTCCCTTACCTTCCACGCCGTCACAGACTCACTGAAAAATGGCTAACCCTGCTTCCACAAAAGAGGTGACAGACAGTTTCAGGCATGACAAACCACTCTGGAAAAGTTTGGCTGGTGTTGATAAGGTCTGTGTTATGTTTGGAGAAGTACTCTTTATGCAGTCCGAGCAGACATCTTTTCTAATAAGCCCAGTGTAGTTGATCTCTCTGCTTCACCCCCTGTGCATCACCTCTCATACCTGCACCTCCCTCGATATTTACTTGGCGTGGATATTGGAGGGGCTGTTAAAAACATCCCTTTCTTTGTACTCTTGACCATGTGTAATATATCGAGTGGCTCTCTTGACTTTGGGTATAACACAGCGAGTCATTATTGATTCACACATGGATAAACATTTCCTCCTGACAGCTACCTTCGGCTGCACTCATCAAGCAGCCTTCCATCTAACTACTGTGTGCAGGACTCAATAAGCCTTATAATTACTTTGATTTACCAACCATGGTGAGATTAATTAGCCCCTGTGTTTTAATTAGCAAAGTGATTGGCTGCATTCAAAGAATTTGTTTTGTCTTCTGCGTTCAGTTTAAGCAAGTCAAAGTCAAGCAATGTTTGATTTCCCATCCATTTTGAAAGAGTCTACAAACATCAAAAGCCTGCATGTGCCTGCCGACTACAGGTGTTGTAAGGTGATGTGAGCTAAGACCAACTTCTAGTATGTGCATATGTGTCCTGAAGAAAAGCCACAGTTCAACTTACAGATGTCAAATTACACACACACACACACACACACACACACACACACACACACACACACACACACACACACACACACACACACACACACACACACACACAAAGCAGTGGCGACTAGGTTCCTCTTACCAAGGAGACAGATCAATGCAGTTAGGACCCAGTGCCAGTGTAATGTGTTTGTTTACTTTAGTTCAGAAAGCCTGGCTCCTCCTGAGCAGCCAGACAGACAGACCCCCACCACCACCACCACACTCCCCCACAAGTACCACCACCGCCTCTCCAAGCAACCCCCAGCTCTGTCTTTTCATAATTGATCAGGGGGGTGGCTGCATTCCCCGAGGGGTTAAGACATGGCAACTTTTTTTCCCTTCTCCCTCTAATTTTTTTTTGCCTCACTCACTCTCTTTTTCTCTCTCTCTCCCTCTCTCACTCTCTCCCCCTCTCCTGTCTTCTCCTCTTGTTTGCTCAGGATCTCAATGTACTAGTTCAAACATTGTTCCCACCAGCTGGCAGAGCTGCGCCATATGCACGCCCTGTCAAGGCAGCTGTTGTCATGGATACTGGCAAGCACTAGAAAATAAAATGAGCACCTCTGATTCGTGTCACTCTCCATCTGATTTTTTTTCTCATTCCTTGCTTCTCCTCCTTCTCGTCCTCTTCTTTTTTCTTCAGAAAAAAAACACTATGAAGTTGTTGTGTTGTGTTGTGTGTGTGTGTGTGCATACTTGTTTTTCCCCCCCTTCTCTCCCACTTGATGCTCATGGGCCTGAAGAATACAAGGTATATGGCTGTGTAGAGCAGCAGCAGTAGTAGCAGCTGTGCACAATGTTCTTTTCTGCCTGACTCTTTCATCCATCTGCTCTTGAAGAATTGGAGTGAAGCTGCTAGCCCAGCTGCCACCGTACCTGTGAAACTAGAGCCTACTCGTCACACACATTCAGTACACACGGCAAGGCGGGAGAGGATCTGTAATCCCATCAAACCCTAGAGAAATAAATCAGAAAAATTATCATCCCTGTTTCTTGCAAACACATCAAAGGGTGTTGACGACAAATTTTACAATTTACAAATATGATTTTTCTGATTCTTCAAGCCATGTGTAAACAGCTGTGAACTAATTTCATCAGGCAGGGAAAGGTCTCTCCTTCTCCATCTATCCATCCATCTTTCGATCCATCATTTCTATCACACATCCTCTGCTCATAAGCACCCTTAATGCATAGTGTAAAACCTGGGCTGCTAGTTAATTGACTCTAAATGTAATCTGATGTTGATTTTGTCAACTTTAATTACAGCTCCCAGGGACACTTCACATGGTGCTGCCTCTACTTCAAATTGATATTATGAATATGCAAATCTGGCAGTAATTTGCAGAGAGAAGTGGGTATTTCAGTTGAGCACACACTAGACAGGTCAATTCTATGAACGCTCTGCCTCTTCTTTTTCAGCACCCACCCCACCCTGCTTCAGGGGTGCTCTAGACAAACTGTATTTATCCTTGATCACAGCTCTGTGAATTGTTATTAAACGTATCTCCAACATAGTGTTAACCACGTCAGAATGTGTTGTGGAAAATACCAGGTGATATTTGACAGAGATGACTGTCTTGTCTTGTTCCTGAAAATCTGAATTATCTCTACTGTCAGCTTCAAGAAATCGAATAGTTTATTTTCACGGTCTTCCCTCCTCCCTCCCCATCTTTTTCTCTCATTTTCTCACACTGTCTTTTGTCTTGTGTTCTTTTTCTTCTCAGGCCCTACAAGCAGCGAGGCAATTACTCTTGCAGCAGCCAGGCAGTGGCCTGAAATCTCCAAAGAGCCAGGACAAGCAGCGTCCACTGCAGGTAAAGCAGCTCCCCGTATAATCTCTTAAGTCCATCCATAATACATGCTCCTCCGAAAAGAAGATTTCCTCTGTTCCACAAGTGTGTTTGATTTGCCAACGCAATCCTTGGACCTGTCATTGGAATCCTAAAGCTGGACAAGCCAGTCCCCAGGAAGCTAAGCATCACATAGACACAAAAAAAAACAACAGAGACAGATCTCACAGAGGAAAGCTTCATCCATCAGCCATCTGTCCATTTTCAAGTAAACATTTTATTTCTCAGTGAGGGGTTTCAAGCCATTTCATGCTTATTGTCCACCAATTAATTTGTACTAGTACAGTCAAAGGTTATATGGTTGGATCACAAATTGGTGGATACCTTTGATCTGTATTCTTTTCTACATTCGATCCAGAATGTTGTTGGCAAGGGAATATCCAGAGGTTGGTTATTATTTGAAAGACATCTCAACCTGAGTAGTAGGTTATACAGACAGCTAATTTTAACTGCATGTCACTTCCACTCTTCAATGCTAATTTACCTTATTGATTCCTCGAGCTGTCTATTTCTGTTGTTAGTGATTTAGAAAAGGTCAAACTCATACACATATGGCACACACACAAAAGCACACACATATTGCACACTGATACCACACTTACACATTGTAGCCACACTTCCTGCTGCCCTCTCCCTTCTTTACGTCAAGATTTTCTCACACTGCGAGTCTTTTCATTCTGCTCGTTTAAGTCAACAAGACAGTTAGTTCGTTTTCCTGCCTCAAATTATGTAAGCCCCCTTGACATCTGCTCCCTGTTTTTATTATTAGTATTTTTTATTTAATTTATTTTTAGCCGTTGGAAATTGAAGTGTGGGAGTTTGTGCCCTCCACTCGGCTAATAAGTACTATCAAGGAGCAATGGTTTACCTCATTAGAGACTCTGTGCATTCCATTAATGACAGGGAAATTGGCGTTAACCTCACCCGTTGATACGTATTTTCACAGTCTAACAATGGCAACACCTTCAATTGAAGTCACACCCCTGTGTACCTAATTACGCACAGGCGAAGAGATAAGGTTGGCAAAGACTCGGTCATGCTTTTGCATTTAAATAATTCAACTCAACCTCATCAAGAGCACTAATATTATCAGTATATTGACACACAATGGAAGAATTTTTTTTTTAAATCGTTAAAACGGGTGTATTTATATTGAAGTGTATATATATGTTTTATTTATTAAGCTGTGTTGAAAAGTGACTTGCTCATTTAGCTTTCGGTATCCTACTGTTGGGCATCTTCTGTTTGAAGTTCTGTGTACTGAAGCGAATGGATTCAAACAAATGGGATCCTGATCTACAAATGCCTGCATAGTCACCAAGTGCAATACATACATGGCAGGAAGAACAATATTGAATGAGAGCAGTGTGTGTGCATGATAACAGTCAGCCCATATCCAAGCCCCTGCCTCTAATAACACCAGCAGATGGTAAATATTGAATATTTACATTTGCTTACCCTATCCTTGCCTTGCGTTGGCGATATGAATCAATATGAATCGGAGGCCCTGCCGATCGGCCTGTCCTCAGCTCCAGCTAATCCATATGTTGATCCAGCCTTTATTAACATCCTCACCTCTTTGTTCCAAAAAGTCTCCATGCAGAGCGTCATTGGAGAGGCTCTGCTGATTCTCCTAGCGACACCAGCCACAACAGGGCTCAGTGCCTTCTAGTCCATGATCATTTTTACATTGAGACTGTGCTGCTGTGTACCCACTCATTTCAAATGACATTTTAGCCATAATACTCCATTGTGTAAATATCAGTATAAAGCAGGAGAAACTGAGTTCATTAAAAAGCATTGTTGTTGTTTTTTGTTCTTTTTTCTCCTCGTCACTACCATTTTTGTATATTATTATTGTCTTCAGGGAGTTTACCCAATAAAGCTGCATTATTTACCTGGATTATTAGGCCACAATGGGTACCATAGTACAATATTTTATTAGCTTCACGGCCTGATAAGAATCAATGGCAATCAAGCTACATGTTTTCCACCGGAGGAATCATGCGGATTGATCCCCTTGTATGATTAGCGCAGTAGAAAGTGGGAAAAGGATTAATATTACCATGACATCCTGCTTATGGCAGAGATACTGATAAATCCTCTGCCAGTCTTTTTCCCTCTTGTTCTCCCATCTTTGGTATTTAAGAGCGGGGAAATGATCCATAGATCATGGCATGTAAATTATTTAGTACACAAGCATCTAAGTGCCTCAGCTTGCAGTTTTAATTACGCGTATTAGCGGCTAAAGGCTCTCGCCTGACTAATTCTATCCACTTGCTCATCACTGCTTCTCAGGAGTTGATGATGCGGAGGCAGGCAGCTCTGGCATTCACATGCACGCATATACACATGTAAAGGAAAAAAACTGTCCCACAAACACACACACAAGCTGCTTCTCCACATTTGCGTAATGTGACAGGTCTATTATTACACAGTAAGCCCACGGGAGCACTCAATAAACACCTATTTCTCCCCGTAAATCCCCCTGCCTCCGCCATGCTGCTTACACGGCTCTCCCAAGGCATACAACACCCTTTCGTCTCTGCTCCATTCTCCTCTGCACCTCTCTCCCCTCGCTCTCCTCTTCTCTGTGGCAATATCCCCCCTCTGAAAGGCATTTATACACTGACATTTGGAATACAAATAAAGAAACGCGGACAAGGAGAGGCGGAGAGGATTACAGAGGCCTATGAGTCTGACAGTTGTTTCATTCGCACACACACATACATAATGCATGTACACACAGTCTGCACTTATACACAACACCAACAGAATGACAGTTGCTCAAAGTTTTAATGTTGCCAGATGTGACTTTGTCCAAGACTTCTTTGTTAGGGGCTCTATTGATCAGTATCATTGAGGAGCCAGGCAGCTGATCACTTGGTTAAAAGTTGTGTTCTTGTTTTGAAAAAGCACTAAAGAGCTCAAAATAAACTGTAACAGGTGCTAGCTGTCAACTGTCTTTCCACATCTCCTAACACCATTGTCACACAGACACCACCACTGTGCTGTATGTTATGGAGCAGATATAAAGCAGCTGGAATGACCCCCTAACCTGGTGTGACAGTGTGAAGCTACACCCTAACCCCTCCTCCTTGTAGTTAACATCCGATTCTTAACCAGGCAAAACCTCTGCCACTGCCGCTCAACCCCTTTCACACCATCAAGCTGTGAATACCCTTTTACAAGACTAATAACCTCAGTGCCATCTGTGCAATGATCTAAGTATGAATGAAAATGTTTAAGGTTTTACGGTTGGTTTATAGACGGGAGAAGATGTTGATTTAGCTCTGTTTTCTGTAAATTCTACAGCTTCATGCCCAGGCCAGTCAGATTGGTTGTGGGCACTGGGCCATCCTAGGAAGTGTCACACTTTTAAAGGTCAGGCCCACGCTTCAACACTGAGCCAATATCATCCTCGATAGCAGCACTCATCTGCTTATTGACTTTCATCTGGAACACACACACACACACAGATGCAGGGAAAAGGGCTGCGACGCTAGGCTTGAGTATAGGTTAGCTGACTTCAGCGTGCGTGGCTAAAGGATGGTAGTTCACATTTACATTTATGAATATATCTTTCCACTGCATCCCCTCTGGTTGGATCTGAAAATAGAGAAAAACTATCACAGAAGAGGGAATAAAGAGAGGGGGAAAATATTATGTTATTCATGAGGAAAACTTCTGTTGACTCTGAGAGAGTCAAAGAGGAAAAAAAAAAAACGTCAGCACATTTAAGTCAAACACCCTTGGTTACTGCTTTTGTAACCAGAAAACAAGATTTTTTTCTATACCCATCTCCCTCCCCTCTTCTCTTTTTTCCTGCATTTACAACACCTACAGGACAAGATTGCTAAATTGCGAGGACAGAGCAGGTTCATCATTGTGATGCAAAAGAAGTTGAAATGCAACCCCAAGGCGAGGTAGCTGAGTTTGGGGGATCAAGAGAAAGTGAGAGGGAGGGAGGGATAAAAAAAAAAAAAGTAGCTCAGACCTTTGATGTAGCAGCAACAAATTTACCTTGTGACAGAAGATACATGGGTGCAATAAACGAGTTATACCAGCCCTTACACATGCAATCAGATGATTCTGGCCAGGGTGTTAATTGGATCCTAACCGGCAGATCTGATACGCCTGGGCCCCGATGGTGAGGGGGGAAAGCCTTTCCAAGTGATGAACTATAATTCACTGAGCTGCTTGAAGCACTTGTAATTTACTGTGTGTCACTGATGAAGAGGCTGATCCAGTAGAGGCCATATTACCTGCAACATCAGAGGGAAGTGTCCCCCCACCCTCCACCCCCACCCTGTCGCTCTTACTTGTACTCTCTCTCTCTCACTTTCTTTCTATTTCAACACTCCCCACTCCACTTTTTTTAATTCGCTCACTCTCTTCCTATCTGTCGCTCCCATTTACTCCTGGAATGTGTACACCTGCAGGGAGGCACCAGTCGGAAGTGAATTGTGCCAGTTTAATGATAAAAGTGTGACAATTTGTACTGATAATGACACAAACAATGTGCACAAGCAATGTCACGCAGCTACACTAGTATACACTGCGTTCAAGAGGCTTCATCAATGACTATCTGCATGTAGAGATAAATCAATATGGAAATTGTGCTAAGCCCATCCCAATCTCCTCAGGCATTTTATTAAAGGCTTTTACATTATGGTTCTTTATGTTATGATAAATTGCACTTCCCATGCACTGCTGGCAAACCGTTATGGAAATTGATTTAGGAAAACATTCAGTAATCTACTTAGCTTGAGTCCTGACAATCTGGAGTATTGATCTCCCTAAGCTGAATACACGACATGCGTTTTAGCCAGTGTGGGCCTCACACGCACATGCTTAATTCAACGTACAAAACACACACGTACTTCTTGCATACCACACACTTGAACTTCAGAGTTAGGCACTTGCCAAGCCAGCTGCCCTGGAGCCTTGGTGGTCCTCAAGTGGAGAGTCCCAGCTATCAATAATCGTGTGGCCACATTTGGCAGTAATTGGCTAGTAAATGAGCAGTGTCAGCTGAATGGGAGTTGAGAGGTCAGAAGTCCACAAGCTATGAGGGGGGTCTGAGTTTGGGCCCTGCGCCCCATGGGATGCTCAGGAGATTGAGATGAAATAGAGGATGGGGGGGCAGCAGTGGAGGGGTTTCTCCTTTTTTTTTCAATTTCTCTCTCGCTCGCTCTCTCTCTCTATCTATCGCTGTCTCTCTCTCTTCCTCTCTTCTGTGTGTGTATGTCTGTAAAATGAAGCTAGTGGCTTAATTAGCAGTGACTCTCCCTGCCAAGGATCCACAGTAATTACCAGCTAGGACCCTTCCATTTCTCATTGCAGTTATCTTAGCAATGTGTGTAGCACAGCTCAGTCCCTGTCCAGCGCTACAGGACCAACCTCTGTCATTGATAACTGCCCCGTGTTCGTTGCCCCCACGATGTTTATGGCTGATATCTAATCACCAGTTTCCCCCTGCTTATTACTGCTAAGTGAGTTGTATGGAAGGAGATCGAATAAAAGGAATTCTTCTCTACCAGATTTGTAATTGTTTAAGTTTGAACTCTGATACACCAGTTATCTCCTGCTTTAGGTAATTTGAGTTCACTCATAAAATCCCATTGCCGTAAAGATAAAGTGCCACACAGTGGAGTGGGTGTAATTGCTAAAAGTGCATTTGTCCATTGGTCCGGATAGTTGGAGGCAGACAGCTGCGTTAGTCAGCCAGTGAACACTTTTCAATAGAGATGTGGTGTTTTGCATTTAATGCCAGAATGCCAAGTTAAATCAAACATAAGAAGAAACGTGGGTGCCAGCTTTGCCTGGAAGAGATACCTGAGCTCTCTATGGAAGAGCTTGACCTTTTGTGAGGCACTTGGAGAGCCTGGTTACAGGCTGCGGGTGTGACAAGAGTGGTGTAATGATCTGCTAGTTCTGGTGAGGGCCCCACCAGTGTTGTCACATCAGGAGCCAATTTAAAGGTCCTTTATTTTGCTCTCCAACTTTGAGGGCAAGCCACATGGCTTCAAAGTTCATGTCAATACAGCTCATCATTCTCTTACGACTTTTAAGACAAGGCACATAAACAAATAGTGGGTTCAACTGGTGGGCTCAGTTGAAAACAAGCATGTTTCTTATAAATGGCTGTTAGGCAGCAGTTACATTCTAGCATTGTTCAGAAATCATTAGCACACTACTCTTTTCCATCCAAATTTGCACATATTAAACAGGAGAAGCACCTTTTCTGTTATTAAGGTCCCTAGTGGCTGCATCAGCCGCAGCTAATTTCAGACGTTTTCATGAATCCCATTAATATTTTTTGTGCACTAGTATTGGAAATATATCCTTTTGGATTACAGAGAAACAGAGGTACAGCCCAACTGGATATCACGGCTCCTCTTCTGTGAAAGAAAGTCTATTCACGGCGTGCGGATGTTTACACCACTGCCACCGTCTAGTAAATGCTCATTAATTTTATCCCTTCGTGGCAAAATCATTTCTAGGAGAAGCAATTCAGCCTCCTGTTCCTTTCAATTCACCGCTCACGTCAATCAAGCCCTCGTGCAGTATCCTGCAGAATGGAGGTGTTATATTCCTGCAATTATCATGTCATATACTCGAAAATGTAAATGAACGTGTGTGTAAAATTAAATTTATGGGTTGTCAGTGAAGAATAAGAACCAGGAGAGCAATTACTTATCTGCTTTCATCTTGGAGCCTCTGATACGTCAAGCAGAAAAGCATGCAGTTAAATGCTGGAATTAGCATTGTGCTGCACTTCACAATGGACGTGGGCCAGTGCCTTTTCTCCCCTCTCTCTTTTCGGCCTGCTTTTCTCTCCCTTTTTCTTCCCCTCTTTTTGTTTGGAGCAGTGGTGAAATGAAGATGATTATCACCCATTATGGTTCTAAAAAGCTAATGAAAGTGTAAAAGGAACTTACCAGTTTCATAACCTGCTTTTGCTGTTTGGATTCCCATTTCTCTTGTTCTATGGTGAAGTTTTGTTGGTTTTATTCGTCACTACTTAAATACTGCATTATTCATTGACAGGTATTTCACTGTGAATGCTTATATTTAACCACTTAGTCAACCAAGAACAACTTTGAAGAACAGAGTAGAATTTATATTTAATTCCACTTAATATGTACATGTGCATTTATGTTAAATCCTAAGTCTGCATCCTTTTTGTGAACCAAAACATCTTTGAGCCAGCATCCAATTAATACTCATAATGAGTGCATCTCTCATGTTGTTTCTCAGCTGCACTTGTCCCATTGTCATGGCATCCAACACAAAACCAGGAGTGACTGCGGGGGTAATTACTTACCTTGCAAATGTACCTTTAAGGGTTAATAACATTGAAGGTGTAAGCACAGCATTTGCATAATTACACATGGACTGTTTAATTTGCAACTTTTGATGGCTTTTGTTCAGCATCTCGCCCATTGTGAATGCATTTTCTTTTGCGCTCTTGCATGGAGGGTCCAGAGAAGAAAAGAGATGTACCACAACATCCTCCTCCACCTCTTCCACCTTAGATGGAGTCCCCTCTCTCTAAGACCCTAATGAACAATGGAGGCAGGATTTGTTTGAATATGAATATGAATGTGCAGCGGGGCCGGCTGGAAGTTGACCTTCAGCTGTGATTTTCAGTTCATCAGGATTAGTCAAGGCGGGCGATCAGGAGCCACTAATGCATAATGACTTCTAAAATGAAAAATGTGTAGTGACCATGCAAATGTCTCGGCTAATCAAAGAGGGGGGAAAACCTGGGGTGGGGGGTAGCCGTTGAGGAGAGGGGAGCTAAACAAGGACGTGTCAAGGCCTGACAGAGAGAGAGAGAGAGAGAGGAAGGGAAAGAGAAGAAGAGAGAGAAGGAGGGAGGGAGGAGAGACATGCATGGAAAGTAATCAAGGCAGCTTGATTAGCTGGTGATGAGGACAGGGATGTCTTATTGGCCCCTTGACACACCATATAGGCTAGCTACTGTCATGGCAGCTCTCTACCAAACACTGTTGCAATTAGTGTCAGTATAGGTGTTACTACATGTTGATATATTAATTGTGTTATAGTAGCACAGTCTGTCAAGAATCTATGTTGACAGGATGAAACATCTAGCCCTTAACATTGTTGCATCGGACATGAAACTATTTTGTTTGTAAGCTGATTACATTACGTTTTAAAGGTCATATAGAAAAGGAAGGGGTTACTTTAATTAGTCAAATGAAGTGAGTAAATAAGTCTTATTCAGTCAAAAGGAATCAACTGTTGAACCATTACATTGTTGCAGCAGATGCTAAATCATTCAATCATGTTGTTTTCCCATAAAACCAACTGGAAAGCAAACCAAGTTTAACACAGTAATATATTTTGCTCCACAAAATTTCTTCAATTTTTAAGCAAGCACAAGAAGCTGAAACCACGTAATACAGATGTTAGCCTGCTCTCCCCAGTTAGAATGTGTGCATGCAATCAAAGACGGAAGAGAAACGCATCCGCTTCCTATTGATCTGCTGCTTCAGAAGTAACTTGCGCTGCCATCTTAGAAGAATTTGGCGGAAATGCTGGATATGTATCTTTGTTTTGTTTTGGTGAAGTTCTTCTACTACAGCTTGACAGCTCCTATTTTGATGATTATCACCTAAGAAAAAAAGAAGGCATACATTTTTCAAAATGACATGTAGGCCGAGAGCAAGAAACAGTTGTGCTATCGGCTGCTTCTGTGAGAATGAGAAACTTCATTCAAGAAAGCATCTAGTCAAGAAAAAATTATCTATCTTATCCTGATATTCCTTACTAACATAAAAATATATATATATATTGCAGGGTGAACCCTCAGCCTCCCAGCCACGTCCCACCACATCACGTTGATTGTGCCTGCCATGTGTCCACTTCATCAGTGTAGTTTTAATCAACTTCAGAGTTGTGCATTTTCACGCTGTTTCACAATAGCAGCACTGATAGGCATGCTAAAGTGGGGGAGTTCAAGGGTCCTGCTAATTAAGGTCTACATCTATTTAAATCCCTTACTTTTCCCAGCGGGGTGGAGGAAGGAAAATAAGATGAGCAACACAAAGGCACAGCACCCATCTGTCCTTCAGCATCTCCTCTAGGCTGCCAACCGTCACGGCCATGGGAGGCCTGCTCTCACTGTCTCTCAGTCTCCAATTACCACACTCCCAGTAGATCCACGCCAGTAGGCCTGACGCACGTCTCTAATGCTCTATTTTTTTTAACTTTCTTCCATTTTTTTTGTTCATCCCTCCACCCATTTTCCATTCGTCTGCTCTCAATGTTTATCATTCCTTTCTCACTTTCTGCATCTTAAACCTTTCCCATCTCTCTCTCCTGTCTCCTCACCTTTCTTCCTTCATTTCTCTTCCCAACTTCTTCTCTTTCATTGTCCCTCATTCCTCTATCATCCTCCCTGTCCAGGTTCCAGTGTCGGTGGCCATGATGAGTCCCCAGGTGATCACGCCGCAACAGATGCAGCAGATCCTCCAGCAGCAGGTGCTTTCCCCCCAGCAGCTCCAGGCCCTGCTCCAGCAGCAGCAGGCTGTTATGCTGCAGCANCACACACACACACACACACACACACACACACACACACACACACACACACACACACACACACACACACACACAGGCGTGCACACATACACACTTCTTAAATTCATATATACCTAGACAAACATATCAGCACAAACACTCAGACGCAGTGACAGATATATGACTTTCTCTAAAATGATAACACTGTCACTTGACATTTATGTCAGGCATGTACACACACACACACACACACACACACACACACACACACACACACACAAAATCCTGAGTCACTCCTGTGCCAGCGTATCACAGCCACCACTCACTGATACCAACTCACCACAGTCCTGTATCCTTGACACACTTACCAAGAGGAGTCTGAAATTGACGTACTTGTTCATGTCGCCTCTAATTAACTGTCTCTAGTGTGTTGCTGGTTCAATTCCCTGACAAGCATTCATCAGGGATTGAGGGAGTAGGGCACAGTTTGGATGAACACCAGAAGCTGACTGATAGGTGATGGATGATGTAATATTTGGAATTGGCTCGTGGAAGCACACACTTGGCACAGTCTCATGTCAGAGTTGAAATGCATTTCTCATTCATACATTTGATTAAGGGAAAGAGAATTGTTTAATTAAGAATGTCATTCACTCTGATTATTCCTCTTCATTAAGAGCACTCATAGTCATTCAGCATATTTGGTGGCTGTTTCAGTACAGAAGTGTGACTTAGCATTGAATCTGTCAGAACAGTTAAAATTTTACCCTCATTTTAAGTGCGTATTATTTTTGTAGAATACAATCGGCATATCACAGTTCATCATGTTGCATCAAAGAATGTGTCAGGAATCTGTCACACAGCGCATTAAAAATCGGTAATCCTAAATAAATATGATCACATGGACAAAACCTGTCCTCAATCAGCATAGAGCAAAGTTCTGCAGTTGATTTATGTTGATTAAGTGACTTGAACAAGAGTTACAAAACTTGTAACTTGTGCAATTGCTCCTTGGGCTCCCATTCATTTTTTTATATTAGTGTCTGTTAAATCATGTGGATATTTCTATGGCAGTTAGCAGAGAACTGGACCATGCATTCCAGTGGCCTGCTTCACGGACTTCTCTTTTAAGCCAAAAAAACCATCTGAAGTTTACATGAAATTAAACTGAAATCATCGTTTCAATAGCTACCACAGTATGTGTGTTAAAGGAATCAGTTCAATGTAGCGAACCTGTTCCTGGGAGAGTTTATTCTGTTTATTTGAGTCACTCAAAAGGAAATCAGTGCACTCTGGCAGCCTAATGCGTAGTTAATATGATGAATTGTTGCCCCCTACAGATCTGTGGGACTATTAAAAGTCCATATGGAGAGGACTGTGAAAGACAGCAAGGATACAAATGCCAAAAGCAGTTGAAAGTGTTATTTATAATGTGCAACAGTTTCTGCATAACCAACATGTGACGTGCAGCTGGAGCTAAAGTAGTGTAGCCAAGATTTAAAAAAAGGTTGAATCAATTCAAGGGGATGTTCTGTGAAGGGTTTTTACATCTAAATTAATTAAAATTAGTTAGAAAATAGCATTAAGTCTTATTTTAGAGCATTAGCCATTCATCAAACAGACCCATGAACTTGTCAGTGCTATAGATATTATGGGATTGTTTAGAGTTTATTATAATTTGGAACTGTTTACTCGCATGTATTTACCCATTCTTATTTTTTGCCTGTGTCTGCAGCAACACCTGCAGGAGTTTTATAAGAAACAGCAGGAACAGCTTCATCTACAGCTTCTCCAGCAGCAACATCCTGGCAAGCAGGCTAAAGAGGTAGGTCCTCCACACATATATTCATAGCCTACCACCTGTCATTTCAGTCCAACATAGAGGTGACTCAGAGGAGATCAAAAGAGGAGAGTAGTAATCAATAGTAGTAATTGTAGTGTACATTTGTGTTTAAATTGAAGTCCTCTGTCTTCACTGCAGATTCTAAGCTTTAAATATGTTTTTTCTTTTAAACTAAACTAATTAAACTGATTAATTTATTAGTTAGACTAACCTCTACCATACACACACCACCAGCACCAACTACACTCTTAAAACTATTCCTGCTACCATAATTCATTATGGAGATGCTGGGACTGACTCTGCTAATGAGCTCTTACAAGTCACATTCACAAATATTCTCCTTGCACACACACTCACTGGTAGGAGACCAGAGATAAAGGGTCCCGGGTCCAACTCATTAATGACCTGTTACTATGGGCGTACAAACATACACAAACACATGCTCTACCACTAAAGTTACAGTGTACAGCACTCATAAATCACAGTGACAGGCAGCTAGTCGACAGGCATAGCTCTATATTTTTTTTCTTTAGCTATCAGAGAAGAGGAGTGTGATAGCCTCAACCATGTTTACGTGTCAGTGTTGAACCATGAGAGCCGGTCCAGGGCCATATGCAGGCAATACTGTATATGTTAAAGCAGTTAAATTGATCAGAAAGAAAGGTATCACATAAAGACACAGAGTGTGCCCCTCCTTCCTCTCTCTCGCTTTCTCTCTCTCTTCATGTTGCACATCTCAGTGTCTCTTCAAGCAGCCCATTATGCTGCCCCTACAGGAAGCCGCAACTGACCTCCCGGCGGCTTTGTTTCTGTTTGGATTTGTGAATAGAGTTTTTCAGGGGCCCCGCCATCAAATATGGAATAGAAATTGCTCCCTTATTTCTCTTGAGGCAGGGTGGAGGGGTGTTGGGCGTGCAGGGCAATCTCCCTCCCTCCATCACTCCATTATGCAGCCTGTTTTCCAGTGAGCGCATCACAAGTTTTCCTCCTCCTCTACCCTTCCATGCTTCTCCAGGTCCACCATAATATAAACATACAGAAACACATGAACATGACATGCTGTATGCACACACACGTGCTGTATATGGTGAGGGGAGGACAACTGAAAAAGAATCAGTTCAAATACATCCCCTGTTTTGACATGACAGACTAAGGATACAGAGTGTTTTCCATTTAATCAAATAGTGCGCACTTAAAGCCAATTATTGTAGTTTTCTCTATGTGTTTTATAATTTGATATATTGTAGGCATTAGTTATATGGCACTGGTTTATAACTCAGAGCCAAAGCTTTTGTCTCTCCCGAAAATTCACTCCATCTCCATCTTGTTTTGCCGCAGTGACTGAGTTTGATGTTTTCCATTTTGTTGTTGTTTTTGTTTTTGTTTTGCACAGCCCTTATGCAATTGCCTGTCTGGCCCTGCGATAAACAACTCTGGGAGGCAGCGAGGAGAGCAGAGAGGGGGTAGAATTGAGGGGGGTGGGCTCTGTGTTCTATGTGTGTGTACACGCATATGGGTATGTGTGTATGTGTGTGTTTGCACTTGTGTCTATGCATTCACATGCATGCAATGCTATAAATCTCTCATTCTGCCAGCTCCCTCTGGCCACATAAGCTGTAACAGACCATCAGTGAAGGCGAGACAATTAACTATCAGGGGTGGTGGTGGTGGTGTATGGGGGGTATGGGATGGGGGGATTATACCAGAGGCTTAGTATCATACACAATCACAAGCCACATACACTGACAGGCTTGAGAGCTGGTATATCAGCAATAGTGTATGTGCGTGTATATGTATGTGTGTGTGTGTGTGTGTGTCTGCTGTCACGGACATGAACACACACAAAGAGGAGAAGGTAAAAGCACTGTGGTACAGCCCAAAAACAGGAGGGAAGACTAAGTGAGCACAGACAGAGAGGGAGAGCATGCAGAGAGGCATAAGAAGAGGCAGAGAGGTGTAGCTAAGGTCACGGCAGAGGCGAGTGATTGCAAACTCCCAATACTCACACAACATGCACAGCACAAACCCCGCTCCGTCTTCTCTCTCTTCTCCCTCTCGCTCAGTTGTTAATTCGTCTGTAATTTTCCCTCCCCTCCTCTCCTCCTCTCCTCTCCACTCCTCTCTTGCTCCTCTCCTCCTCTCTATAGCAACAGCAACAGCAGCAGCAGCAGCAGCAGCTGGCCGCCCAGCAGCTCGTCTTCCAGCAGCAGCTCCTGCAGATGCAGCAGCTCCAGCAGCAGCAGCACCTGCTCAACATGCAGCGGCAGGGCCTGCTCTCACTGCCCGGGCCCGCTCCTGGCCAAGCTGCCCTGCCCGGACAGACGCTGCCCCCGCAAGGTAAGAAGAAGAGGAGGGCCTCTGGAGGGGAGAAGGGGAAGGAGGAGTGCTGGACATGATTGTGTTGTTTTGGAGCATGTGACTTGCATCACTTGTGGTCACATGCTTCCTGTGTTTTTGTCTGTAGTTTTGGGGTTCAAATGTCAGTCATTCTGCTTTTGTTGCCATCTGGATGTCTTGCAATCTCGTTTACTGTCAGATTTCTATCTTGCGTCTCCAAGCCTGTCTTGCCCCATTCCTCCGTCTGTCTTTCTGTCCTGCCTGTTTGTTTTTCTCATTGGTATGCACCTGTGTTCCTCCTGTGTTATCTCTAAATATGTCTGTCTGTGTGCCTTCCCCTCATTGGTATGCTCTTCCGCCATCCACTTTGTCCCTAACTCTCCCAATGATCATTTTTTTAGTCTTTCAGATCTTCCTTTCTTTTTGTCTCTCTTCTTGTCTGATTGTGGCTTTCTTTGTCTACCTCTGTTTCTCTCTCAGTTCTGCTCAGCTTTTTTGTATTTGCTGTTTTTTCCATCTCTGCTTCTATTCCCCCACTCCCCTCTTCCTCCTCCTCCTCCTCCCTCGTTTGTTGTTGTTGTTGTTGTTTACAGCCTTCACTGAGAGCCAGGGAGAGGAGAAATAGAAGAATGAAAGGACAGAGAAACAGAGGGTAGACAAGGCTCCATTTTTTTCCTCCTGAGCCAAGTAAACACCTATGTTGTTGTTTACCAAAATGGCGGAGACAGAAAACAGGCAGGGTGATTTTAGAAGGAAATCAAAGGAATGCATATAGCCTAATTAGTTGCCAAGCTGCAAACAAGCAGTGGACAAAAGCTTGTTTATCACAGATGCAAAATCATAAACAGTAATCCACACACACACACACACACACACACACACACACACACACACACACACACACACACACTGTAATCAATGCTTTACAATTCTTCTTCAGAATGTTTTGAAACACACATTTTTTGAGACTAAGAGAGTATATGAGTGATATATCAAGTGGTGGTAAGTGAAGATTAGCAGAAGAATAATTTTGTCGGTTTTTGTGATCAATATGAGTTCAAGTTCAGGTTTGCAGTTAAGCAGCGTAGGATGATAGTCACTCACTGGGGGCAAGGCCTCAAGTCATGCACCTCTATTCAACTTTTCAAGCTGTTGAATAAAGTTAGCAGAGTTTAGGCTTCAGCTTTTTAGTTTACTGCAAATGTCTCACACTGGATAAATGGGATTTCACTCAGTTTGTACACTTTATATATTAATTGCCCCCTCTTTCTTCTCTTTCCTCCTGTCATACCTCCCCACTCAAGTATCTTTTGCTATTTTTCACTCCACTCATCATTTTTTGTGTCCTGTTTTTTGTGTGCTTCTCTGTTGATTCCTCCAGCCGGCCTGAGCCCTGCAGAGCTCCAGCAGCTGTGGAAAGATGTGACTGGAGGCGGTGGTCACACCATGGAGGACAATGGCATCAAACACAGCAACAGTGGCACTGGTACCACCGGGGGTGGCAGCAGCGGCGGTGGTGGTTTAGACCTCTCCACCAACAACTCTTCTTCAACTACCTCCTCCTCCAATCCACCCAAAGCTTCACCGCCCATCTCTCACCATTCCATCGCCAACGGACAGTCCCCCGCCCTCAACCACAGAAGAGAGAGGGAAAGGGAACGGGAAAGGGAGCGGGAGAGGTAAAATAATTGAAATGTTTTCCACCCACCTTTTAATACAACACAGAAGAAAAAGACAGAGAAGATGAAAAGTTTACAGCAGCATATTTGTTACCCGTCACACATGCATAACAACAACAACACAAGCTGAGCTTATTGTTTTTGTGCTATGATTCAATGTAGGAACACATCAGAGCTCCACACTCCCAGTATTTGCCCTTGTTTTTGTTTTTTTTTTTTTTTAAAAGTGTTGTTTGCTACAGGGAAAACATGATGTTTTGTTTATTTGTTCAATAGTTTATTAGTGTCTTGGTAATATTCAAAAAAATAAGAGCCTTGTTCTCCCAGGGGACCACATGTGCCATTGAACGCACTTAGCTTGCACACAGATATCAAAAGCAGGGAGAGGAAACCATGCAGGCAGGCACACTTACAACAAGCCTCTCTGGCAGGCAAGACAAGGTAACCTCCTTGTACATTAAGTATTTAGTGCTTTCTCTCTTTTTTCTCTCTTTTGAAAATTACCTTCTTTGCTTGCTTGTCATGTAAACAGAATACATGATGCCTTGAGTGGCGTTTCCAGGATGTTTATCCTTGTGATGGCGTCTTTTATAAATGCAACCAGCGCCAAAACACTGACTGTTCACATATCTGCCTATCTGGCCCATGCATTATTCAAAGGCTTTTCTTGGGCGATATTATAATAAGGACTTAGGGTAGTGGCGTGTGTATGTGTCTGTGTGGATGCTTGGTAGGGACTCACACTGGAGGTGGAAGTGCTGTGTAATTGGTTTAAAGTAGATACTATCTCTCCAGTACCACTAAAAGGAGGCTTGAAAAAGATATCTTTAGAAAGAAGACAGAGAGAAAGAGAGAGGTAGAGAGGGACTGAGAAGAGGAGGAAGAAAGAGGGGGGGGGGGGGACTTTTTATCTGCCTGTGTCCCGAGGGGTGTGTGGTGTCTTATAATGATCGAACAAGGAGTATTGTCAGGAGTGCTGCTTACTAACATGCCACAGATCGATGTGGGGAAAGCCCCTCTGTAAAACGCAGTGTGAGCTCCACCAGCGCTAACACACATGCGCACACACATGGGCAACACACACAGACTTGCACACACATAGTCATCGACCACACACATACACGTCCAAGCATAACCTATAAGCAGACATATACACAAAGAAACCGGCTGTACACAACTCACTCTTATTCACGTTCCCATTTTCACATACACACACACACAGACAGACACACACACACCAGTGCCAAGCCTAAAGGTTAAATTGTCATCTTTAATAGGATGTGCTGTCTAGGCAGGGTCGTAACTTATTTGGGTGCCATTTGAAAAACGCCAGAGCACCCCTGCTCCCCTTGTCCTCAAAGAACATAAGTTACACAGAGTATTAATCTCCTGATGAAAATTATATGGCTGTCTGGATTTTTAATGTTTACTTGAAAGCCTCCACCCCCCACCTCCTCCCCGTAATAGCTTTACAAGATGGGATGGTGGCTACAGTGGAGACAAAGCTACAGCTCACTCTATAGTTCCACTGGGGATGTTGGCTGAACCTGTATTTCTCACACATCAGTCTGCTTTGTCTCAAAGTTAGCGTAGTTGCATCTTTAGTATATTATAGTTGCATTGTTTAGATTGAGTTGAGATCAGATGTCAGATGTGAAAACTATACCCATTTTTTACAGCTTTATTGTTTCACATGAACTCTGTCTCTCCTCTGCAGCCTTGGCTATCAAATAGTTAAATTTAAGTGAAACTTCGTTGTTTGTAACTTGACAGGCACAAACCTTATTGCAGCTTTTGTGATGAACTTGACGCTACCCTCCCCTTCTTATCTTCCCAGTCTCTCTCTCTCTCTCTCCCGCTCCTTCTCCCATTTGCTCTTTTGTGTGCTCATTTCCTTTCCGTTTCTTTTTTTTTTCACTCTTCTATCCAGCTCACTACATGAAGAAAGTGGAGGATCCCACCCTCTGTACGGTCATGGTGTGTGCAAGTGGCCCGGCTGTGAGAGCATCTGTGAGGACTTTGGACAGTTTTTGAAGTAAGAACATGCACTGTGACACACATGTTGTAGACACATGTAGAAGATGTATGCTCAACTCCTGCTGTTATCACCATGTGGAGTTGTGTGTGTCTGTGTGTGTATGCAACAAGCTAATGTCTTAGTTTACTGGGCGCCACACTGGTTATCCCTCCAGCACCTCCTTTCTGTGGGTACAGAGAGTACTAACAAAGAAAACATCACTGCTTTTTGAAAGAGCCATTTTGACCTTCTAGACAGTCAGTTGACAGGGTTCAGCTGTGGCAGTGCCGGATTCAAACCAATTCTGATCCATAACAAATCTTCTTCTTGGCGTGCAAGAGCCTGATAGGTTTGTGAAAAAGCGTCAAAAGCTAATGGCAACTCACATGGCCGCACACTTTCCTCCACAACAAAGGCCCCCATTCACTGTTGTCATGGTGCAGGCGCCAGGGCGAATGAACTCTTCATGCTCCATCAACAATTTAGTTAATTAGCTCATTTGTAATTGGCCGGCTTTGTTGCCAGGATGTTAGTGGGGGGACATCAAAGAAAGAAGGTGTTTGCAGCACTGCCGATTACAGGTTATCACATTGCCACTCACTNTCTCTCTCTCTCTCTCTCTCTCTCTCTCTCTCTCTCTCTCTCTCTCTCTCTCTCTCTCTCTCTCTCTGCCTCTCTCTCTGCCTCTCTCTCTCTTACTCACTCACTCACTCACTCACTCACTCACTCACACAATCACTCTTTCCCTGGCTCCCTGCTCTCACACAGAGAAGAAAAGAAAGGGAAAGCTTTAATTTGAATATTCTAATTAGATTTGTAATTAACTGTGAAATAACGATCTGGCGAGTGTTTTTCATGGGCTGTAAATGTCCATGTGAATTCGCATAAACTCTTGAAATCAGGACATTGTTCTGGCGTATTTTCCAAATTATGCATTTTTCTACAGTAGTGACTGTAATAAGTTGCAGAAAGCTACAAAAATTTACTAATACAAGAAACTAGTCTACCCATGGGGAGCTGCTGTAAGATTTAGGTCAGGCATTTGCTAAATCTATAGCAGCTTGCGAATTAAAACTTAAAAGGTGCATCTGTGAAATGAAATGACTGTAATGAACATCCATAGCCTAGTGTTTATTAGTCATTGAAAGAAACAGCCAGGCAGGACATTAAGCTGTATTTTCACACTGTCAGCTCAAACAATATGCTCAAAGGAACCATAATTGACAGAAATGGATTTAAATGAATCATAGGTGAATATATATGACAACTCTGGCCTGACAAGTGTGTTTGCTTATCCCCTGTGGAAAATGCGCTGCATACATGTCAATGTCAATATCAATTTTCTAGCATGAACGTAGCACATCCATAGGCAGCAACTTGTATAATTTTCAAAATCATGCTTATGAAAAGGCAGGCTCCATTGTCCGATTTACACTGTCATGTGCTGTAGTCCAGGTAGAAGAGTTTGCAGTGCAGCTTGGGAACAGATGCATGTGTGAGAAAGCAAGTCTGTGTCGGATTATTAGGTTTTCTGATATCTTGTCCTATCACCTCAGTACACTTACTTAAAGAAGACATCAGTCTATCCTTTTGCACTGTACACTCTGCTCACACGCAAACACACGTAAGTCTGTGTGCTCTAAGGATACTGTGTCTAGGTAGCTTAGCTGGTTATTTAGTTGAGGGGCAGAGATCCATTGTATAAAGCAACGTGCCAGTGAATCCTGTAAGCTGGTAAGCCAATGCAAAAGGATGCATGGTTGTAAAGACAAACTGAGAGAGCGAGAAAAGACAGACAGAGAGAAACCAGGTAGATTTCAAACTTGAAAGTGAGAGCACAGGTTGACAGATGGTTTTGTAAGAACGCTTGTCAGAACATTGGCTGCCTCAAAACAGAACAGTGTCTTGGTTCAGGACTCCCCAACTCATCCCTAACATACACATGCATACACACGCACACACACACACACACACACAACACTGCAAGTCAGAGCCTGGCTCTACACTGTAACCCAGCCAGCACATGAAAACAGACACCAACAAAGAAGGCAGGCTCGTCATCAGAACAAAGATGGCTGCTCGGTGGCGTGCCTTGGAGCAGTGATTGTCGGTGTCAGAGGGAGTCCTTTTATGTTTCTGGAGATGCTAGACGACTACACACACACCGATGCACACATGCACACACACACCCAAGCGCAGTTTAAACGGGGTTACATAAAGTGGGTGTCAGATTTAGATGACAGTTTAGATGTCGGTAGTTGGGTGTGGGCTACACATGTTGGGAGGGGGTGGTAGGCTGTGTGTGTGTGTGTGTGGTGGGGTGGGGGGCAAATCAAGCTGGCGTCTCGTAGCTCGCAGTAGGCGCTCAACTCAGCGGCGGTGACACGTTTAGTCATCTATTGTTTTGTTGCATGAAGAAACTTGTCAAGATCAGCATTTAATAGCTCCTCAGTGTTCTTTTAAATGTTCTCACCTGGAAAAGGTAGCCGCGAGGTGGCTGGCACCCTGAATTAGCTCTCTGAAGTTCAAAATGAAATAATATCACTGGGAATGTTTCTTGACTGGCAGGTGTTGGTGTGGGTGTGTATCTGTGTGTGTGTGTATTTGTGTTAGTTACATGAGAAAGAGAAGCATTAACGTTATTAACACTGGAGCTATTGATGTGGAGGAATTTATATGGTAAATAAAAACTGCAACACACAGCATGTGCATATCTTGCTCTCCACCATCCTTCCGTCACTTTGGCCTTTCACCTCCTATACCCCTTTTTAATTCAATGTTCCCCCACTTCAACAATATCCAGTTTATCTGCACATAAACATATACTTGCTTCTATACATACACACACACACACACACACACACACACACACACACACACACACACACACACTTAACTCTTTCACTCCTTGTCACTGCTGTGCTCTCCTTATTACAGGCAAGGAGGCAGGCTCTAAGTTAAAATGGCACTAACCTGAACGGCGTTGTCTGTAGCCCACTGCTAATTAAACCCACAAGGCAGCAGCCAAATGTCTTCATCTCTATATAATGTACATACGCACACATATACGCACACACCATGGAGGCAGGCAGTCAGGCAGGTCCCTGGCCCCTGGATAGCTGAGTTCCCCTCTACCCCTCCGCATGTCTGTTGCATTGTGACAAGACCTTTAAAACGGAGGGCATTACTTATGCACCACCACTNGTGTGTGTGTGTGTGTGTGTGTGTGTGTGTGTGTGTGTGTGTGTGTGTGTGTGTCTGTGTGTGTGCGCGCTTATGCATGGATGTTGGTATACCTTATGTGTTATGACTTTGTGTACATTAGGTTGACTGAATTTATGTTAGTGTATATGTTTGTGTGTCACGTTTAGACAGAGCGTCTAACTTACTGTTCTCTGATGATCCTTTCTAGTCCCTGATAATACACACAGACAATTAGCAGAACTACATCATCCATATATGCTGACTTGAATAGATTTATTATTGGGCCCTTTGTGGATGTTGATGGCCTGTACATATTCATATACACAGCTGTGGGGAAAAACATTTGAGATGTTTTACTCCCTTTAAGAGAAGAAAGAAACGGTAGGATCTGATTGCAAAAAAAAAGAATCTTTATCTGGAGGTTGAAAAACAACAGCTGTGTCACACTTCTCCCTCCTTCTTTTCCTCTATTTATCAGTCTCTTTGTCTCTTTATTTGCTTTGATTTCTCTACCTTTGCTACATCTCTGGATTTCCATCTCCGTCCTTTCTTCCCTGCTTTCACACAGCCTTCATCACATGGGTAATTCACTCTTCAAGGCAGAAATCAATGTTCCTCTAAAAAGAAGCATGCACAGTAAACATAAACAGTAGCCAGCCAGGCCTGACAGTGAGACACATATCCTCCTTATCTACATTTAATTGGATTGTACTACTAAGATGAGTCACCCATTTTCTCAAAGTTATTGTTGCACATTCACCTACAAATTATTTAGATTTGGTTATAATTAGAGGCATGTGATAGGCAGCAATGTAAAGATCCGAGCTATAGTGTAATGACAGGTTTTTTGTAAGGGAAAAAAATCACACAAGAGTAAAGGGTTTGGAAGGAAAGAGATGAGAGTAAAAGGATTTTTTGAGTAATTAAGGAAGACAGTTTATAGTTCAGAGGAGAGAGACACCAAGTACTTTTTTGCCCATGTCTCAGTAAATAAGGTGTTCTTTCATTATTGTTTTCTGTCTGCTTGTCTGTGCCCCCCCTCCTTTTTTTCTGTCTTTGTGTGGCATTATTAATGCACAGTAGGACATGCTGCCATTTGAATATTTCATAAATGCATGTAGTAATCTGCCTGTAATCGCCTTGCTAACTGGCCAGTAGTGGAAGNTGTGTGTGTGTGTGTGTGTGTGTGTGTGTGTGTGTGTGTGTGTGTGTGTGTGTGTGTGTGTGTGTGTGTGTGTGTGTGTGTGTGTGTGTGTGTGTGTGTGTGTGTGTGTGTGTGTGAATAACTAGCTGGAGGACTGTGAAGAGGCCTTTGCACATTGCGGACAAAGACGCACAAAAAACAAGCTGCTTGTCGATGAGAGGCAAACTTAATAAAGACACCCCCCCCTTCTTTTTTTTTTGTAATGAGGTATCTTCAGGGACAGCGAGCAGCCCGCTCTGTGCTTTTGAAGCAGCTGTAATTCATGACACACGCCATACATCAAGTGCATAAGATAGCATTATGGGCAGTGAAATGAAAAGGGTATTTGCAACATTAGTTCCCTCATCCTGCGAGGGACGTGATTAAATGATTAATGAAATGCCCCCTTTTTGCATGCACATTCTGAAACAGCAATTAGGCACAGGGCTGGAGAAATCCACCAGCTCGTCCCTCCCCTCTGCTGCTATCCCTCATCCATCCCACTTCCCACCCCTTTTTTTTAATGCCACCTCATTCTTGATTCATAATAAAGCATTTCTGAGCATTAGACCTGAAATAGTTACAAAAGCATAAGCAGGAATGGGATTGAATGATTTTAAATGTGTTCTGTATAATTGAAAGGTACAGAGCTATTGTGATTACAAATGTTCTATTCAGCTTTTGATTGGCAGGCTGAGTGAGGCCGGCTCAGTGAGTTGTCTTGTTTTGCACATTGCAGATAAACAAGAAGAGAGAGCTTTGGAAGAGAGTAGAGGAGTACTGTATGTGGTGGGAGTGTGTATTTCCATGTGTGCACACACATTTTGTGTGCCAATCAATGTTTGTGCAAGTTCATGATCATTGTGAGTGTGTGTGTGTGTGTGTGTGTGTGTGTGTGTGTGTGTGTGTGTGTGTGTGTGTTCTAAGATAAAGTGAAAGCCAGAGCGAGAGAGAGAGAGTGAGATTTTGTACTCCCTTTAATGCACTGGAGGCAGCGCTGTAAATGATCATTGAAGGGTCTGCAAGCTAACCTATAATTACTGGAGATAAAGTGGCAGCTCTGGCATTTCATAAGCCTGCCTCCTCAAAGCTTGCTTTGTGAGTTTGTCACCAATGATCATTTAGATAGAGCCTCATTACCCAGCATCACAACACTTTAGAAACCCCTTTTCGCCCCATATTTGTGTACTATGTTTTTGTGTGTATGTGCGCACATATTTGTGTGTCTGCGTGTGTGCTTTACGGGGAATAAAGGTCTGTCTTAATGGCGAGGCTCTTTTGTGTCCTACAGACGAAATCCAATCAAGACAAAAACCATCATTGACTGTTATAGCTGTCTGGCTGCCTTTTTCTTCTAATGAGGCGAACACACCAGATACATTTAATATGTCTACTGCAGGATAATGCACCTTCAGTTGCTTTTGTGTGTCAAATGTTGCTGGTGTTAAATTGTGTGTATTGTTTTCAGTAAACGAAGGAGACAAAGCGATTCTGCTTGGCTAGCATCTTTTATTCTCAGTAGAAAGCAGCGCTCAGGGTGGCACTGAAATTAGCCATCCAAACTGGTGCAGGCCTATTGTCATGTTAAACATGGCACCACACACCGTCGTGTTACTTCTAATTACCTCATTTCAGAGTGGAACAAAGATTCCTAACAGTAACCTATAGATAATTGTCCTAGTATAGAAATATTATCATTAAAATTAAACAGTGGTGAAGTTGATACTGTAATTATCATCCTTCACAATTTTGATCATGTTGAAAATGAATATGATTTTTTGTCTTCTGCAAGCTTTGACATATTTGATAGATTTTCAACCTGGTGTGTAACATCTCTCTCTCTTTCTCTCTCTCTTTGTCGGCCTCTCTCCATCTCCAGGCACCTAAACAATGAACATGCTCTGGATGATCGGAGCACGGCCCAGTGTAGAGTCCAGATGCAAGTCGTACAGCAGTTGGAAATACAAGTAAGTTTCCTCTTATGTATATAGTTGTATTGTTACATTTATACTATTGTCACATTTCACCATAGTGACTCATTTCTTAATCAAGTCAAAACTTTATTTTTTGAAAGTTGTGTGAGCGAGAGAAAGGCCATACTGTGGTCTGCTTAATACTTCCAGACAAGCAGGACCTGCTGAATTCAACAAAGCCACTAAACAAAGGAATCCTCAGGCCTTACAACGAAAGCCATTATGGCTGTTTTAATTGAATTAAGCGTGTGCTTTATTTTCTCTGCTTTCTTTTTTTTCTCTTTTTCTTTCCAATTAATGGCGAGCGCATCTCTCCCGGTCTGCTGTGTTAATTAACTGCACTTTGCACCTGAAGAAAGCTCAAAAGGAGGGAACTATTTTCAGTAGGTGGAGCGTGACCTTATTAAGAAGTCATGCTGGCTAGATAATGAGAGCGCTGATTGAGCGACATTATTACTCAGCACTGCCGACAACCGTTCCTCTTCCTTTAGAAACAAATAGATATGTATGTTTTAAACTAGACTCAAACAAAGTTTCAGGCCTGAGCTCATTGTGGTAGTTCTTCTGGATTTTCACACTCAGAGCTGAGCAGTTATCATCATTAAAAAAATGATTAATAGTTTCAGAAATATTAGGAATATGCTGGCAGGATTGTAGATATACAGTATCCAGCTGTAACTGTTCGCTCCCTCCATTGCCTGCATTCTACCAAAATAACCCAGCCTGCTCAGTTATTTTCTGGTTGGATAAACAGTTTGTCTGTAATTGTTAGGAATCTGGAAGGTCTGAAAATAAAATAAATTATGTTGGCATGTAAAAAAAAGAAAGAAAAATACAGAAAAGGGTTCATGTTGTTTAATTTAATCAAAATTTCTTTTTTTTTCTTTATTTCATTGAAACAAAACTAGTACAACTAGTGTTATACAGTGTGACCAATTACAGTGGTACACTTGTTTTGTCTGTCCTGTCTGTTCTCTTTTCTCTTTCTTTCATTTCTTACTCCCTTCATCCCTCTCTTCCTCTTTTTTTTCCCTCAAGAGCCGCCAGTAGTAATGAGGCCCAGCTCTGTGCATGCGTGTGTGTGTGAATGTCTGCATTGCTTGTCTGTTTCTCTTTGTGTTTGCACTGGTCCCTCTGTGTGTACTGTATATGAAGGGTGTGGGGGGTTGAGCCTTTCACATGGTCCGGTCCCTGTCACTCCCTGTGAATTAGATTGATGATAGGCAAAGGCTGGGGCCACTAACTGGACCAGGGAGGCGGGGCCGCCTGGCACCCTGTTTGGAAGACCCCTTCACCTTTCAGCAGCTGCTGGCTGCGCTCCATCCCCCTAACAGTGTCCACAGGACTTTGAGCAGACACTCAGGACCACCTAATTTATTGCCCAACTAGCTTGTTACTGTCAGAGCCTTACTGACCTAAATTCTGCTATTGACAAAAAGATGAAATGCTATTTGTTTTGCCTGACCTGTCTGTGCCTTCTTGCCTTCCCCCAGCCTCTCACACTTTCCTTACATCACCAGGACTGTCTGTATCATTCCCACTTGGCTTACATGAAACCTTTTCTTTCTTACTTTTGTTTTTTCTCTTCTTACTTTACCGCCCCTACAACCCCAATCCTATGTCTCGTAGTCTTTATTCTCAATCTTTTGTCATTTTCCTCTCCTCTCCTCTCTTCTCCTCCACTCTAATCTCCTCTAATGTACTCTCTTCTTCTCTCTTAACAGCTTTCTAAAGAACGTGAGCGTCTTCAGGCGATGATGACCCACTTGCACATGCGGCCCTCGGAACCCAAGTCATCTCCCAAACCAGTGAGTGCATATTGCTTTGGCTACTGTAAACAGGCACACACACACACACAGACAAAATGAACAGTTTAACCACCTGGCAGTTGTGTGAGTGAGCGACAGAAAATGAAAGGGGCAATGGGGTTTGTAATACAGAGTTATATCTGCTTCTTATCAGGTATTGTGCACCATGAGAGGACAATAGTTTGGAAGTGTATTAGATGGCAAAGCCATGGAGTCCTTGGCTAAAATGCAGGGTCATTTCTTTGTGATAGATATAATAGCCAAAACAACCTGTTGGCTGCTGATGACTGTTTGGCTCACTGGCAGGAGGTGCACTCAAAAAGTGGAATGAGAGAGAAGAAGATATGTAATTTTAACAACAAACACCTGAAAATTACAGCTCAGCAGTGAAGATGGTGTGATGTTGACATAAATACCCATAGTGCTGCTGAAATTGGTTACAGATATAAAAAAAAAACCTCCCAAATTGTGAAAGGGGTCACTGACAGCAGAAAATGATGTCACTCTAGGTTTTCTTTCTCTTGCCTTTTACTTTTAGATTGTATGATTATGAATGCATTTCTCCCAACCCATATTTGAATTTAATATTAGGATGATACATTTTTTGCAAACATTATTTCCTTCCAATTTTAAACGTTTTGAAATATTTGAGAGCAAAACATTGTTAGCGTGTTTCTGCTGCTTAGTAAGTGCCTACTTTCAATAGAATAATTTTCCTCATCACCTCTCATCATAGAATGTAGATAATCACAAGATAGCATAATTATCCCATAATTCCATCAGGAATCAAACTCCCTTTTTATTATTCAATCTCTCTCTTTCTCTCTCTCTTTCTCTCCTCTACTCTCTGTAGCTTTTTTTTAAATCTTCAGAACTCCAGCAGCTTGGTTCCATCTCGTCCAATAAAGAATTTGCAGCCTATAATCCATGCCTGAATATGAATGAATGATGCTAATGAAGTATTGCATTACATAAAGCACACATGAAAGAGCAGCTAATTGCATTTGATGGTGGGGGCAATTCAGACAGAATTCTTAAACGAATAGTTAAATCCTCAGTTTTAAGGCTCCCCCGGTTTTAAGAGGAGGTAAGATGAAGATTGGGTGCATGGAGTAATAGTCCAAAACACACGTGGGTGTATCCTTCTGTTATAGATTTCAATGGGAGATGAATAGAAGCATGATAGATACAAACAACCCATTATTTAACAAAAATGAAAAGTCTGATCATATTAGCCTATCAGGAGCCCTATTTTTTCATTACTGAAGTGCATGAACAACCAATGCCAGGCAAATACAAGACACCAGTGCAATGTCTCCAGTATGACCCCATTTATGCTCTGAATCGCACTTCATTAAATGCTACCTTTTGGCCATGCCATGGATGGATGAGAATCCAAGTTAGCAAGACTGCAAGTTCTGAATAATAGGATACCCCCCCATCTCTATCTCTCTATCTTGATCTCCTTACCTGAAGTTCATATGAACAAGAGGTGACAAAGTGTACCAAAGTGTGCCAAAATGGGATTGCACACCTGCAAACATATCACCTTTTTTCGCTGTGTCTTGTAGATGAAAAGGCTCCAAAAAGGACAGGAAATTATGTTTTAACATTATAAATATACATGCCTGTACACACTCTCGAATGTTATTTAGTTTGCATATTTTGAGATGTTTTCTGCCACACGGTATGTGAGTGTGTTTATCAAATTCCCCTTTTAGGATAATATAGTTGATATTTCACAGTTGAGTGATTTGGGAATGAGTAATCATACAAGATACTCAACCCACAGTCACACTGTCGTGACCTCACTCACTGTGAATTGCGTAGAGATTTGCACATCATATACTCCCATGACTGCACACCTGATGGGGAAAATGAATTAATATTTACTTTCTAGCGGTCAAATGTGTACGGTGTGTGAGTCTGTCAAAAGGAACCTAAAAACAGTTACAGGAAATTACTTTACACTTTGCCCTAGCATAATTAGTCATTTGTGTTCAGGTACACTAAAAAATTAGATTGTTTTGGGTATTTCGGGGTATAACTGTAACTGTATATAAGCAATGAGATCTATTGATACAGAGTGGCAGTAGATGTATATAATTTTCATCAGCCTCCCAACTCTCATCCTGTCTCTGTGCTCAGTGGAAGCCTGCATATGCAACTAGCCCTTGTCCCACCCCATCACTGTAGCAGCTCATTACAGCTAAGTGGGCATATAATTATCATCTGAAAACCCCTGCATCTAGCCAGAGTATCTCAAACTTGACATTTTATCGTATTTATCAACACATGCCACAAATGGCCGCCGATACCTTCTCTTCGCCCTCGCTCCTCCATCTCTCAGTGCCTTCAGCCCCCTCATTCCCCCTCCATCTTTCAAGTCGGTTTTAATTCAAACTCTTGCAACGGATGCATTCCACTTGTAGACTCACAATTAAGGCAATTTGGTTTGAATATGTAACGATGTCATTACCATTCCAACTAAATTAGCGCAGAGACTAAAAGGTCAGTTAGGAAATTTCCAGTTGGTTAGAGCCTCTCACATGAGATTTGGGAAGCAAACGCAAAAGTGGTGGAAAAGCCGGACGATTAGTGAGCACAGTTGGCATGCATGCCAGAGGTAACTGACACTTCCTCATCCTTAATGTTAGGGGAGACGAAGAGATGAAGAGAATGAGTGTGTGTGGAGTTGCCTCGTACTTCGAGACTGCCTAACATGTGAAATAACTGTCTGTGCAGTATTTGTCACTTTTAAGTGCCCTGTCAGTGTTACTTTAAGAACACAGACTGCATTAGGGCTGCTAAATGTGCTAACTGTAATCATTTCAAATGTTGGTTATGTTCCCGTAATCAAAAATGTCCATCAAGTCAGTTAAACTAGAGTTTCCATCACCTTTAGCAAACACTGCCAGTTAAGAAAAGAAAAAGGAAATTGAGTAACTCTCCACATGCTTGGTTTTCGTAGTCAGGGCTCTCTTTCACTCTGAAGCAGAGTAGACTAGGAATTGTTGCTGTTGGTGTGAATGAGTTCACATAAATTATCTAGGTTGAAAAACTGCTGGGCACTGGTATGAGATGTGGATTAAGATATTAACTTTATAGAAACACTAATACAGTAGATTTTTTGTTGTGCCCTAATAGCCCCGAGTTCTTCTTGATCACAAACATATTTGAACAGTATTATGTTATGTTAATTTGATAAAGAAAGAAAGAAAGAAAGAAAGAAAGAAAGAAAGAAAGAAAGAAAGAAAGAAAGAAAGAAAGAAAGAAAGAAAGAAAGAAAGAAAGAAAGAAATCCCTGTGAGATACAGTTGTCTTGTGGTTAGTGAGCAGGGTTGGGTGACATTTGTTGACTTATTCACACCAACAGCAAACACAAGATTTTACCAGCCATTTCTTAAGCATGAAAGGATTGTGGGTGTCTGTGGTGGGGGAAAGTAGAGAAGAGGGAGGGCGATAAATACAGAGATAAAGAGAGATGGGGCCGGGATAACACGGAGGCTGATCGTTGGATAATCTTGAACAGCGTGCTCTAATTAGAATTCTTATGATACAATTTGGTGGTTGTAATTAGTGGAGATGGGCTGGCTCCTCTCCACGAGCCTTATTAGTGGAAACACAGCTGTGTTAGAGAGGAGGGGAGCAGACACTCAGCTCTGTCAGAGAACCCACAAAATAATGCCTGCCTCTCTCTCTCTCCCACTCCTTTCTCTTTTTTGCTCCCCCTCCCAACTACATGTCTGTCTTTTTCCCACCCACCATCTGTGCTCTGTCTTCCTGCACCTCAGCTCAACTTGGTGTCCAGCGTCACCATGTCCAAGAACTTGCCCTCAGCATCACCCCCCAACTTACCTCAGACACCCACTACGCCGACAGCACCCATCACACCAATGGCTGCCATGCCTCAGGTGCCATCAGTACTGGGCGGAGCAAACGTCCCCAGTATGGGAGCCATGCGCAGACGTCACTCTGACAAATATTCCATGCCTCTGTCGTCAGGTAAGACCAACTACTCAGCACTGTATGTACAACAGATACACAACTTCATATTCAATCTGCCAATCTGTTCACAGTGCGTAGATGAAATGTAAAAAAAAAAAAAAAAAACATTAGCAAGAGTCCACAAAAGTTGTGTGAATTATGGAAAATTAATCTCCAAAATTGTAATTAAATGAATCATGTGTGACCTTAACACACACACTCACTTTGATACATTGGTTGAGGTTGAAGTATAACATATTCATTCAGCTCACATTTTGATTCTGAATTGTGCCACTGATTTTCACTTTAAACTGAGTTTCTATTTAAAATTAATCATTTGTTGAAACTGGGAATTAGATGTGAGATACCTCAGACCTGGCACTGCACTATAAATAGCAGTCATCCTAATCGAACACTCTCTACACATACACGTCAGACACACAGCATTGCACACATAGTGCACATGCGCATGCATATATACACTGACATAAACACACACAGCCACAGAGGCTTGTTGGTCTTACAAATGTGAGATGTCTGGTGGGTTTATAAAAGCAAGCCTATGTTTAATCACTCTATATGTAAATAGACAAGAACTTCCTCTGTGCATAAATATTACATGAATGTTAATTAAGTTCAAATAATGGTGAAAAAAATACAATATTTATTACATTAAGACATTCCGTGTATTAAGCTTTGCATTTTAAACGGTCCGTCTTTGATGTTTAGTGTGAAGACACATAAATTATTCAACTTGGCCATAACTAACTACACAGATCTCATTTTATGGATGTATTAGTGTTTAAGATCTCTCACGAGAGAGATTAATTAAAAATGCATTTTGTTAGACATGGAAAATGCTGATTTGATGTGCCCCCTCTAACCTCCCCCACCCTCCCCCACCCTCTTTTTCTCCTCTCACCCCCCCCACCACCCACCCTCCCCTCCCCACCCCACCCCCCCTTTTAATTTGATGAAACCTTGAGTAAATTCAATACCTAAAGGAATAAAATTTACCAATTATTTCAGGTGGTGACACAGTATTTATTTTTCCAGAGATCGCCCCAAACTACGAGTTTTATAAGAACGCAGATGTCAGACCGCCATTTACTTATGCAACCCTCATAAGACAGGTGAGTGGGAAATAAATTAACTTTGCCTGATTAGATTAAAATTAATTGCGGCATGAATCATGGCAGCTCTCTACTCTTTCAATCTGTGTGTGTGTGTGTGTGTGTGTGTGTGTGTGTGTGTGTGTGTGTGTGTGTGTGTGTGTGTGCGTGTGTGTGAGAGTCAGTTACGTGGTCTCGTTAGTAAACCATTATTTGATGTCATCTCATTTCAGGCTATCATGGACTCTGCCGACATGCAGTTAACGCTTAATGAAATCTACAGCTGGTTCACACGCACGTTTGCCTACTTCAGACGCAACGCTGCGACTTGGAAGGTAACCTTGAGGAACCCTCCATCTCCACCCTGCCCTGACCTTTCACTCCTCTTACAGTAAAAACTACACCCTCCTCTCACCGGAGTCAAAAACAAACCCTGAAGAAAGCATATACTTACTACTCCTCACCTCTTTTTTTTTCTAACCTTTCTCTTGAACAGACCCCATTCTTTCTCTTATTTATTTTTTCCGCTATTCCACCTTTTCTGTTTAGAAATGACAGCTAAAGAATTATTCTGCTTCAGATATCGTTTTTTAATTTGGTGCAATTAATAGCGGAGGTTTGGCATGGAGAGGAGAGGGCTCTGACGCACTAATTATACAGCAGCCACTCCATCATCAGCACCTTTTGTTAAGAGAGTCACCCCTCCTCCTACTCCTGAAAACCACCTTCTCTTGCATATCATTGGTTAATTAGGAAGAAAGATGGCTGTTTGCCTGTTAACCAACTCTCAGTCATGTGAAGGGGTTGGAGTCTAGGCCAAAGATGCGCACACACGCTAGCTCACATATACACACACAAACACATAAGCTGTGTGTAAGAGAGGGGTTAAGGGTGTGTTCATGTGGAACTAAAGCAGGGAGGAAAGTGAGAATTGGCCTGTCATGGAGGGAGCACTCTTTAATTACCCACACAAAAGAGCCCATTTGTATATCTGTCCCTACAACTTTATTGTCCTGTCTCCCTCCACAAAGATGGTAAAAAATGTCTTTCCCGCAGCACGTTTTAACCCGAAGTGTGTCTGCATGCTGATAAAGAAAGCCTCGCTAAGCGTCAGCGTCTGCAGTGTTATACCCCGTGCACCCTCCGCGTCATTCGTTAGCCGCCTTTAGCCTTTGTGGCTGCACAGAGGACTGGAGGGAAAACTCACCAGCCGCTCATCAGCATGCAAGACATGGCGCAGCACTAGATTTAGCAAAGTGAATTAATTTGGATTTGGGATGCAAATGAGCACATGGGCGTGTGATCACCAATACAGGAGGGCATACAAAAATGATCTGTGCCCTTTTCCAGTTTGTTAGGTACAGTGCGCAGCATGATTTGCTGTGTAATAATGTTATGACATGATATGTTCTCAGAGCAGTTGTTACGTTCGCAACACAAACAACACAACCACAATCACGCATATCTACCTTTCATATCTTTTCTTTCTTTCTTGGTTTCCTGAAAAAAAAAGTTCCTCTGTTCTAATGCTACAATAGCAATGATATCACAATGACATTATATCTAGTCTCAGTGTCTCTCACCCCACACAATAACCAAGGTGATCTATTTACATCTATGGCTCCACAATTCCCTTTGTAGGCATTAGTGGGATGATCAGCGATGGGCTTGCCATTTGATTAACAGAGAGAATTTGTTTAAAAAAGAAAAGAAATGAAAGGTAGGTTAATATCATGACTTGGTCTCATCAGCTCAAAAGAGGGATCTACACCCCTCACACCACCATCCCCAACCACCACCCTCCCCACCCCACTTTTCCTCTCTCTCACTTTCTCTCACCCAGAAGCTTATTAGTTCTAACTATATAGCATGCATAATAAAACTGCTCATTTGCTCATTAATATTAAAATTATCATATTCAGAGCCATGGGCATTAAGATCAATCAAATCCTGGGATTTTCAGGTCAGATGCGAGATCTGCTTATGAGTTTTTTTTTTCTTCTATTTTTTTCTGAATCCCTTTTTCTTAGAGAAAGAGCACTACACAGCAAGCAAAGGGAGATGATAAATATGAGAGGCAGGGATATTAAAGCCAAGGTTATTATTTGTAGAGTCTGATGCATGTTTTAATTATGGTCATATGGTCATATTAATATGAGGGGGCTTTTTCCTATAGGTATTCCATGTTTTGTAATTAATAGAAAGAATCCATTGGTTTATTTTATGAAAGATATATCCTGTTTTAATTTAGATACAGCTTTGATAATAAATTTAAAAGATAATTGTGTCATGTAAGCATGTATGTGACACCACATGAATATTTGGACATATAGATGTCAGATACAGTTCAGCTCAATGCTCTGTGCTTGTTTTTACATGCACACACACACACGCACAGACACACACACACAGTGACACACACAGGCCTCCTGATGACTGTCTTTTTTCTTCCAATTCTGTCATCTTTAAAACGATGTGTCCATTAAGAGCAATGCTTTTCTGGAGTAGAAAGGGTTACTGACATCACCATTATCAAGGCCGGCATTACCACTTCTGTCACCACCATAAGCCATTCGCTATGCTGATTACCTCCTTTTAGCCTACTTACTCTGATTGATATGTACTGTGTGCAGGACTTGTAAGAGCATTCGCTTTCACTCAATTTTTACTAATTAAATCAATGGTGCGTGAATGTTAAGAATTTCTTCAAAATGCAAGAAAAAAATCAATTTCCAAGCCTTCAGTTTTTTTTTTTCTTGACGGATAATGAATGAATGTGATTTGTTCTACCTCATCCTCTGACCTGTGTGTCATCACTCTCTGCAGAACGCCGTTCGTCACAACCTCAGTCTGCACAAGTGCTTTGTGCGTGTGGAGAACGTGAAAGGGGCCGTGTGGACAGTCGATGAAGTGGAGTACCAGAAACGCAGGTCACAGAAGATCACAGGGTACACATTCTGTCACCTCTTCTTAGATCTAGATCTGAAGGTTACTGACATCTGTTAGATCATAGAAAATCAGAGGGCCTGAATTCTGCCCTCCTCTCTGAAGCACAGTTTCTCCTTTTGCTCTCTTTGTTTATCCAGACTCTTTAATCTCTTTGCTATGACACATTAGAAAATTAACTTTACACAATCTCCAATGTGTGCATTCTGTGTGTATTTGTTATTTTTTTACACTGGGAATTAATTTTAGTTTCTGTTTTCTCAATTTCTTTATAATATATTCAGAAGTCCTTCTCTTGTCAAGAACTTGCCCTCCAGTCTTGGCTATGGAACTGCACTAAACGCCAGCTTACAGGTATGAAAAAGCCTCAAAGCACCACCACCTCACCAACTGCCTGTTTATTTGACTGACAGGCATGACTGCCGCCTGACTGACTGATCAATTAAGTGGCTGAATGAGTGAGGTTCCTGTGTAGTATAAGTACTCACATTCAATGCAAGCAGGAAAGTTTTTTTTTTCCTTTTTTTTCTTTTGTACCTCAGGTTTCTGCTCAGTGTTTCTGTACCTCTCCTCTCACATCTTCCTCCCTCTTTCTTTCTCTCCTTCTCCTTTACTCCATCAGACTCAGAAGGCCACCCTGTGGTCGAATCTGGAAGCAACTCTCCCTCTTTCTTTACGTTCTTTTTTCCTCCTTTCAGCTGTGGCAGCCACCCTAGATTGATAGCGGCATGTGCAAATGCAAGGGCATGTGCATTAATATTTATCTAAGCTGTCATAAATGATTTGGTTTCATAGTGTACGCCGGCGAGGTGCTCATGGCAAAAACTTTAAAAATTTAATCACTGTATATAACTTTAATGCGCAGCAGGCGAAAGTGTCAGGAGTTTTTATTATTTTGAGGTAAAGTTTTGGGGGGACTTTTTTTTAATAGCCACACCACACAAGGGCATACGAATGGCAGCTGCGGGGGAGGTAGTTGTCAGCAAGGTGTCACGCGGGGAAAAATAGCCTGCAATGGAATGAAAAAAGCTTTAGACTGAGGAAGCTGTATTTTAATTATTACTGTGTTAAATCTTTGAGTAAACTTCATTGATATCATGTTCTTACCAGCCTCTTGTATCACTATTTATTTTTCTCCCTCTCCCTCTATGCACCTAACCTACCGTTTGACAAGAAAGTGCTCTTATCTTTTCACTCATCTCCAATCACACCCCTACCTCCCTCTCACCTGTGCCCATCCTCTTTTATCTTTGAACATTTTCTCATTGTCTTCCTCTCCTACAGGCTGCCCTGGCAGAGACCTCCCTGCCTTTGCTGGGGACTCCTGGCCTCATGAACAGCAGCTCTGCAGGCCCAATGGGAGGCGGCTGCCATGGCCTCCTGGGCGGAGACCCGTCTGGACTGATGGGTGGAAGTCCACCCAGACTGTTGGGTGGGAGCCCGCCAGGACTGCTGGGTGGAAGCCCCCCAGGTACGCTGAGCGGCAGCCCCCCCACCCTGTTGCAGTCTGCCCACGAGGAGCTCAACGGCTCACTTGACCACCTGGACACCAACGGTCACAGCAGCCCCGGATATTCCCCACCAGTACACATGTAAGTTCCTGCAGGCAGAACAATTACACCCTGTAGCTGAATCATTCTGTGTGTGTGTGTGTGTGTGTGTGTGTGTGTGTTTGCATGCACACGTGTGTGTGTTGTATACATAGTTTTTATTCAGTTATTTTTTTATTTTTAGTAATACAAAAATCTAAATGAAAATATGTTTTTAGAAATATAATTTGTAGCTTGAACATTCACTCGTAGTTTCACAATTTTTATAACTCAGGGACTCAATTTTTCTCTTCACTCTGCATCACCAAATATTATATTTAGGGGACATCATTTATAAATATGCGGTGAACAAAAAACACAATCTGGCATAAAGCCTTTTAAAATAGAAGAATACATTTTCTTTTCATTGTTAATATCAGTAGAAAAAAAGATACCTTTAATAATACACATGAATTGATCTGCATTAAAAATGGCTAGTGGGTCAAAAGGGTCCCTTAACCTGAACCCCAGAGACTCTATTACACTGACTGCACTGCAACATTTGCGAGATGCAGGCTCACACATCACACATTTTTATGAGTACCTATCTGAGACTGTAAGAACATGCTGAACCATCCACCTACACTGACTGCACTCTGTGTCCTTATGCCCTTTGTTAGCTTAATTGTCTGATATTTAACCCACCGTACCAGTATTTTCTTCAGTTTGCCATGACCTGGGGGCAAGGTTCAATTTACACTATGTATTATATCATAAGCAGACTTTTTTCCCTTCCTGTCCCTCTGCTGTAGTAATTTCAATGCCACTGTGCTTATACAGTACCTGACGTTTTGGATAACAGTTAGTTCTAATCTATAAATAGATTCTATTACACATTTGTCTTTAATTACAGCACTGTCTGCATTATAGGGGTTTAGCTGCTATGTTTTATGCAAGACTGTTCCTATTAATATTTAGCAGCTGTAGCATTAATTACTCTAAAAATCTCTCCCTTTCCCATCTCTATTTTAATGGAGCTGAGAGAGAAAGAGAGTGTTTTTAAAAATTGATCTCATGTGAGTTTCAGGGATGTCTGAGACAAAATGTGCTCCACCTGAGCCAGTGATGTCACACAGGTCTCTCTGAATCCCCCCACCACACACACACACACACACACACACACACACACACACACACACACACACACACACACGCATTCTGAAACAAACACAGATATTACACATTAATGATAAGCATCCACTGTCCATCAGGGCCTCGTGTTGTGAAGTCAGCCAACATTAACTAAACCACTTCTGTAATGGAGAAAGGATGCACTCCGGCCCCACACGTCTCTCTGAGTGTGTCTGAGAGGAGAGGAAAGTGTTTGGTTAATACTACCAGACGTCCATACAGTACGTTAATCTATTTGGACGTGTTTACCCTTCTCTGAAATGGGGTGTTAAGTGGAGCAAATCTGCCCAGCTGTAGACAGAATCCCAGTGTTACCACTCCCCCAGGTCATTTAACTTTTAATAACAGGACAGCATTGACTTTTTTCTTTCTTTCTTGCTTTCTCTTCTCTCATTCTCTCTGGCTACGCTGCCTTGACACTGACATGAGTGGCTTTTGAGGAAGAGATGCATCCATCCCCTTCACTCCCCCCACACCCGACCTTCATCCCCTCTTGCCTTTACACAGCCACGACAACCTCAAAATGGAAGAAATGTGTCATGACTGGCTTTTCCAGGATGTGTTTAAATAATGGAGTGGCTTGTAGCACTAAACTAACTAGTACATCACCTTAAAGGCCTTTCTCAGGAGAGGACTCCCCAGCACAACCAAGTAAATCCAACAATTAGACAAACCTCTCCATCCCTTCAACGTCTAAGGGCAAATGCTAGCTGCTTAACCGCAAACTAGATCGCCCCAGGCCATGCTTGGTGTGTGTGTGTGTGTGTGTGTGTGTGTGTGTGT
>JANJYP010134253.1:0-13339 GCA_024605115.1 Rastrelliger brachysoma | reverse complement strand
TGTAATTTTTTATATATTTATTTATTTCTGGGGGGGCGGGGAGGTCTGGGGGTTTATACTTTGCATATTACTACAATTTGCATTTATTATTTACATCTATACAAACCACATTCTAACTATGCTGCTGTGTTTCAGAAAGTTGAATGTAACCTCTCTGGACACACACACACACACACACACACACACACAGTCAAACACCAGTTTACATAACAGTTGTGTAACTTTGCAAAACATGGCCTCTGCAGGATCCCCCCCGCTCCCCATTTCTGTCTCGTGCCATGGAGAGCTCACAAGACCAGACCAGCCACCTGTTCATTGTGTAAACGGCTGCAACCAAAGCTAGGCAGACTAACAGGTGCTGCATGTGAGTGTGTGTGTTACTGCCCTGCTGCAGACGTGTTCATCTCCTGGGCTCAGCACTTCTAAAGCCCGGCTTTGCTCCCCCCTCGCCACCTCACCCCCCAATCCCCCCACCCCCACACGCACCCACCTTACCCCCCTGGTCCTTCAACTGCCACCATCCTATAAAAGCTGCTGTTATGAAAAAAAGGAGCAGAAAACATGTAAATAAACAGGTTAGTATTTTGCTATGTGATTGAAGAAATGGAAATGAGCAACTCAAGCAATCCAAAAATCAAAGAATTACAATCGAGAAACAAACAAAAATGTGTTAAAAAACAAAGAAAAAGTGAAAGATAGTGTACATTGAATATTTACCTAGTAAGCATTGAATTATTCATGTGAAGATCCAATGACATCTGGATGTTAGGGCTGGGCGATTTTACCCAACATCAATATCACGATTAATTGAGGCTTTTACCTCAGTTACGATTAATAAATTATTATTTTTCATTAAATGTTGTAATATGTTTATGCTCAACTATTAAAGCTGGTATATCTTAAATATATAATTTTAAATAGTAAAAGGACACATGGATTAACTATTTATGGTTGTTTATCAAAAAAATTTCCAACAGTGAAATCAAAAGCTTGATATGAAAACATCTTGTGAGGTCATATTTTATTTTGAAAATAAAAAGCAAGTTACCAAAAAAGTACAAAATAACAACTTGAAATGACTAATTGAAATAATTAACATGAGTCTAAATGTATAAATGTCAGTTTTCGGTTATTTTTGGTTAATTGCCCAGCCCTACTGGATGTCTATTAAAAGGGTGAATTTAAAGATAACCTCAATCTATTTTATTTATATAGCTCCAAATCTCAACAAAAGTTTTCCCAAGGCACTTTTTACATAGAGCAGGTCTAGACCACACTCTTTATTTAAAAATGAAATAAAAGTTTGCTTGCATTTAAACTACATTTCAACTACTTTATTTCAGTGTGCATTAGGACCAGTTTGACATTGAACTATAGTTGTTTAAAAGCTGAGTAAATAACCTTGACATCTAAAAAAAAATGGTCCCCTTCTGACAAAAGTTACTACGCAGCTTGCAGACCTACTTGTGTCACAACTTCTCAAAAAATTGAGTGTTACAACAATAAACAAGATGTCACACACACACACACACACACACACACACACACACACACACACACACACACACACACACATCTAACACGTCACACATCAACCACGTCTCCCAAAAGGATGCAGGCAAGTAGGACACCGACTCCTCTGGCTTCCTCCCTCCAGAGTGAGCTCGCTTATAGTGGCACGCTATAAAAAGAACCTGCTGTTACAGACAGGAACTCTGAATACCGCCTTCAAACCCACTCGCCTTTTTGTGATTCACACAGCTAATGTGACATTGTGTAACAGTGACACAGCTTTTACTGCCATAGGTAGAGAAACAAGCAACATTATATAAACTCCAGCTGTGTTTATAGCGTAATGATGAGACACTTCAGTTGTTTCAGGCTTTATGAAAAGAGTAAAAGAAAGACTTCTGGTTATTGAGAGCACATGTAGGGGCTCGAGTGCTTTTAGAGAGTGTTTCTTTTTTAGGGAGAATGATGAATACTGGATACCTGCAGGTTGACGAGCAGCATCCACTTCATTTGAGTGGAGACAGGATTTTGGTAAACTGCTACTTACTGTACAGCAGGCGACAGATTATAACTATTCAGGCTGCACTGCACACACTCAGCATTGTACAGTATGAGTCACAGGTCTAGGCCTGTACAACACAATAAAAACCCAGAATAGAAAAGAGCTGCCCTGCTGAGTGATCTGTTTGGGTTTTTTTTTTGCTTTTTTTTTTGCACGTGTGTGTGTTTGTGTGATGTGAAAACGATCACTGGAGATGTGTTGAAAATACCCAATATGACTAAGAATCTCCCGTGTTCCCCATCTGTCACACTCAACAGGATTCAGCATAAAAGGAACTAATCTCCTCTTCCTCTCCTCTGTTACATGCTCATAAGTGACAGAAAAAGGACACTGCTCTGCTCACAAATTCATACACCCAACACTTCTCTTATTATTATTATTTGGAGGATTCCCAAAAAAAGAACAAGTGAAGTAACAGAGGAAAATGACAGGATTTAAAAATCTGTCTTTTTCTCAAATAGACAACAGCAAGTTTACTAATCTGCAGCAGCTTCATCGTCACACTCAAAGAGGATTTTTTTTAGTATTGTTAAAACTGTGGGAGACTTCAGCTGAATGCACAATGAGTTTTATTATTTATTGCTCAGCTCATAACTGTGAGAAGCTCAACCTCATAAAATCATGATACAAGAAGGCAAATAATTAAGAGCAGCTGAAGCTAAGGTAAACGGCATGACTAAGGAATAATGCAGCTATGTTACAGCATCATAAAAGGATGTTAACTCAAGACAGCATCACGGATAAAATCCTATAAATCCAGTTTATCGACCTCTCAGTATTATATCATGCAAAGGCTGTCAATTAATTTACAAAAAATTTAACTTTCCAAAAAGACAACTTGATGCAATTGCATAGTCTCATATCATGACACAATGCTAGATATCATCTTAGATTAACATAATGTAGCCTAAATGTTGTCTTTTCCTAGTGTTAAAGGCTGCATTACAGTAAAGTGATGCAATTTCTTGCAATTATCACCCTGTTCTAGCTCTTGCATTACTTGCATTTGCTCAAGTAGTCATTATATCCACATTACTGATGATTATTTAAGAAAAAGGTCCAATAGTCATCTCAACAATTTTATTTTGGTATCAATATTGAGGTATTTGTTCAAAAATACTGTGTTATTTGATACTATGCACACAGACAAGCTGCTCATCAGAGTAAAACACAGTTTTTAATTAAATAAAACATGTTACTGACATTTTGGGTTTTGTGCTTCCTGTGTGTAAATCAGTTAATCATTCCTTATTGCATAGGAATTTTACCCTGAATGTAAAATGCTAAAAGTATGTCTGAGCAAATAAAGCCTGCGTATTTGAGTAAAATAAATAACTTTGGGACAAGGTTGTTTTAGCATGATAAAACAAAATTTAGTTTGTGGGATTGTATATTTATTTCATTAAGAATTAATGTTAAAATGACTCATTTTGAGTTGAAAACTCAAAATTTCATATCAGATCAGGATATATGATAACAGTCTGCTGCTCCAGAACACATCTGTGGTCCCACTCCCACACATCACATCTCTTCAAAATACAACCCAAGGTAAAAACCCCAGCAGTGAGAAAAAAACAGCTGACTCACATGATGGCTTCCATCAACTAATTAAAAGACAAGAAGATAAAACACTGACCATTTAGTAGATGTTTTATTCTAAATGGCCTTACAGAAACCACAAACATTTTAGCCCTGTGTGCATACCACGATTGGAAATAAAGCCCTGACCCCTACAGCGTTGGTGTCAAAGATAAACCCATTGAAGTACCCGAGACATTAATAATTCACAGATAGCTGCATTGTTTCTTTTCTTTTGAAGTGTTGGTGTCTAATAGTTTCATCAAAACCAAATCACTAGCCCTCTGAAGATATAACTCTTGGCTGATGTATCTAACAATTCATTTGCTACTTTACAAATGGAAGAAACAATAATAATAAAAAACACTTTTCATTGTTTAGTAATAGCAGCTGTGTTGTTTTGTCATTTTCCGTCTTATGAATGTTGTGAGCTGACTTCAGGAGCTTGAAAACAATCTCGTCCATTAGTATAATTTCTTTGTGGTCTTGCTGCATGCCGCTGCTGTGCTTTTTAGTACTTGAACTGTAATTATTATCAGAGCCTGGCATCAATAGAGTAATATTATTCATTGACCTTCTGTGGAATTACTGTGTTATTTTCTTTTAACTATTTGTCATTATCCTATTAATATACTGATTTAGATTTTTGAAAGCTCTTTTATGGACTTCAACCACATCTCCCCTCCTAAGAAGGAAACACTGAAATTTGCAATAATTTATATTATCTTCCGGGTGAATAATAAATTTAAAAAAAACTTTCCGAGTCCCTGATCTGTTTTTCAGTCTTCTCAATTTACTTATTAGCTGACAGCAACTATTTTAATATCATCAATTAATCATTTAAGTTAGGCAATAAAAGTCAAACCTGTTGGTTTCAGCTTCTCAAATACAAGATGTGTCTTACTATTTTCCTTTGATGACATCATAGCAAATCAAATATGTCACTTTGAGATATATGTGTTTTAACTGGCATTCGCAAGCATTTTTTTACTAGACCAAATTGAGAAAATAATTAGAAGATTAATCAATAATTAAAATAATTGTCAGTTGTAGCCCTATTCAGAGCTCTCCAATTGGAATAAATAGCTAAATGATCTAGTATGTTTCAGGTAGTACATCCCTCTCTCTATCTCCCTCTCTTCAGTTTTGGGAACATAATTCACCAACTCAGCTGTTTTGGGTCTTTTTTGGGGTCTTCCCCCACTGAGATAGTGAGTGTGACGTGGATATCTCCATGCCGCGACTGTGTGTTCGCTTCTCCGTAGAAGATAGCAGCCTTTGGGCCAGCTGTCCCCTGCAGGCTCTGGGTAGCTTGTTGCACTACCTCCTCACCCCACACTGACAGGCTCTACTTTCCTCAGATATAAATAGATAACGATACTAACAGATGCACCAGCCCCTGTCTATCTATCTATACTCATACACACACACACACATATACACAAATGCACACAGACTGTTACCCCACCTATTCTTAAACTCAGAACCTTCTGGAAGTCATACATAAAGCAGATTAGGTGAGACAATGAGAAAAATGTCAAAATATGATCATGTAATTTAGATTACCAACCACAGATTTCTGCACTAACAAGAGATTAAAGAAATTAATTACCAAGTTTAAAGAGAGCAACCATTAAGCGGGTCATGGCACATCCAGGGCGGCGCAAAAATAGTCAACTATATACAGAAGCTTGGCTTGGCAAATACAGATCTGACTTAAATATCCAGCACAGGGAAAGCAAACGTGAAGTAAAAGTGAAGAAAAGCCAGTTGACACTTGAGCCACGAAGTGGATGCTGAAACATCAGGAGTCAATTTTAGGTCGAGCTTAATCAGCGAGACTAACCTAATTATTTATTTTAAGTAAAAGCAGTATTTCTTTCTGTTCTTATAACTCTCTATGTGCATCTCCAGTCCCTAAAACTCCTCTTTCTCTTCTTCTTCTTCAGTCTAAGTTAGGCCTCCAGAAAAGGAAAGTAAAGCAGGACTCACCGTTCGCAGGAACTGAATCTCCTCCTCTCCATCTCCCCCTTCCGCCATCCTTCGCCAGGGGTTATTCGCAGCTCCTCAGGAGAAAAGACAAAATCCTTTAGCTTTCTCTCTTCAGGATTTGGATTTTTTATCTCCTTTTGTCTTGTCCCTCCCTCTCTGTCTCCACGTTGCACCTCTCTCTCTCTCTCTGTCTCTCCCTCCTTCCTTGTTGCTGTACCTCTCTCTCTCTCTCTCTCTCTCTCTCTCTCTCTCTCTCTCTCTCTCTCTCTCTCTCTCTCTCTCTCTTACTCTCTCTCACTGTCTCTTGCTCTCAGTGCTAGTGTGTGTGGGTGTGCTAGAGGACAGCATGAGTCCTGTGGCTTTCACTGTGTTATGAGAGACAGTGACGGGGAGGTGAGGCTCTCCCCAGCTCCTCTCGCCTTGTGCACCCACTCCAAGCAACCTGACCGCAGAAGGAGAAGGGAGGGGAGAAGAAGGGAAGGGGTGTCTGATGGGTGAGGATGGGAGGAGCAGACACCTTGTTATACATTACACTGCCCCCCATCCCACTGCGCCACCATGTTTGTAGAAGTGGGCCACTCCTTCACACAGGCTGCCCTCCAGCCCACCCTCTCAACCCCCCTCAAACACACCACACACACACACACACACACACACACACACACACACACACACACACACACACACACACACACACACATATCTACCTCCCTGCCCCCCTCCTTCCACATTTCTGAGGCTATAAAAGGGATGAAGGGGTGAGGACTCACTAGCCACTGAGGAGTATGCAAGAGCAGATGCATACACACACACACACACACACAAGCACACACCTCAACTCTTCAAAGTGAATAACTCAGCTGCACTCTATAAAAAAAACACCTTTATAATCAGTGTGGAATGAATCTATTAACACTACATTAGCTGCTCTATGACCAAAGGGAGATCCAGATGTCTGTATCATGCAACACCTAATTTTGGTTGTATCACGTTATGATAATACATTCATAAACATATAACATTTGTAAAGAGGAAGAATGTGTGGGTGTGGTTTGATCAGATTTGATTGATCTGACCAAAAACATCATCAGATTTAGATTCTGCTACAAGTAAGTTGAGATTGATGCAGAAATATTTGATTTCAATGAGATAAATCATAAATTCAGAAAATCTCATGTTCATGTAGCACATCATTACGTATTTTACAGGGATTTAAATAGATTTTTTTCATTTAGTAACATGTCAGAAGTAATCAAGAAAAACCACCTCAGTTTTCCAGAGTCTGAAGTCTCAAAGTCATGAGATTAAGTTGTCCAAGGAGCAGTTTTTTAAAACATACAGAAAAAAAGCTGCAAAACTTCACATTTAAAAGCAGGAAACTTCAAATTTTGCTTTATTTAGAAAATTAATAGATAATTGAATCTTTTAAAATGTATAAGTGATGAATAATGAATAAATCTCCCCATCCTGTGACTAATAAAGGAATATTTTATCTTAATTTCTTGATTGAATATCTGATTAAATTAATAATACGTCATAACAGTACTACTTTTCAATGATGATTTCACTGTTTTCACCAATCTTCACCCTATAATCAAAAGAAGAGGCAGTTGTAAACAATTTAATATATGTTCTTCCTTAATCGATCTGACTATCTTAATTTAAACATACTAGAAAAATTTGAAAAACTTCTACAAATTCAGTGATGTGAATAGTACTCATGCTTTCTTACAGTTCGATAAACAACAGGATGAGACACTTTGCTGTGTACAGACATTATGTCATATTTTTAACTGCACTTTTCACACTTCCCCCATAAAATTTCAGGTTTTATGCTTCATTTTAATGCATGTTACAGCAGCAAAAGGTTGGAAGTGCACTAACAGCAGTAATTAATTACCAGCCGTATTGTGTTTTAACATCACCATTATTTAACTATGGCAATATCGGTGTTAAAAGCCTCCAGACATCTCTGTAGTTGCAAAAAAAAAAGAAAACTCAGTGTAGTCATTTAAAGGGGTGGGGGAACCTCTTCTGTATCTGTCTCACCGGGCGTGAATCCAAAAAGTCCATCAGCTTCACCAAAAAGGATATTATCTATGTAATTATTTTAATGTTGCAATACATCATTAATCATTTCTTCCATTTTAAGTAGGCTAGAACTACTTAAAATTGATTTTAAAAACAATTATGGCAAAAATGGTAAATTTAGTGATTTGATTAACAAAAAAACATGAGATTTGCTATTCTTTTAAACTATTTTTTTCTCTGTAAATGTACTTGTTATTGGATTGGTTGCTGGCTGTAACAAGGTATTTGAAGATGTCTCTTTTGGCTCTTTTTCTGTATTTTTCTCTCATTTCAACAGCCTCAGTTGTAAACATCCATTTTTATTTGACAGAAAATTGAGTAGGTGTGCATTCAGCTTGCCCGTCAGTCTCCATACAACTTATAAGTCTCCTTCTCTTTTATCTTTAAAGAGATTTTACCAAAAAAAAATGGATCTACAATGTGCAGACTCCTAACTGTCTTAATTACAGGCCTATAAACAAATATGTGACATCATTTTGCATTTATCAGCAGCTCTGTCTGTGCAGACTGATGCATTCCTGAAGGTAACACTTGATCTGCATGAGTGTCAGTGGCAGCAGGCACACCCCTCCTGGACAGACCAGGCAGCAGAGNGAGAGAGAGAGAGAGAGAGAGAGAGAGAGAGAGAGAGAGATGCACCAGACAGAAAACAGGTGAAAGGCTGAGTGGAAAAAAGCGCATCACACACTCAGGGTGACCACCCCATGAGAGAGACAGGGTGCACGCACATTATTATCCTTACCTCCTCAATCTCCATCTGGCATCTGTCAGCATGCTCTGCTTCTCGCCCATCTCCCACTGCTGCAACAGCAAATGACGCTAATAAGATGTTTCGGAGGGGTGGACGCTGCTGCTGCTCTCCGGGATGTAACTCCGTCCGTCCGGCGAATAAAACAGGGGAGAGAAGCAGAGGAGGAGGCGGAGATGGTGAAGAAGGAGGTGTTACGCCACTGAAGCAGAAATAAAAATGGATTCTGGGAGTCTGAGTCCCGATTAAGAAGAAGTGATCTGCTTGCTTTTGCTAAATCATGAATACACTTCTGCTTCAATGTTGTAGTTGCCGTGACATACCTGAAGGTGGCGATATTGTACAGATATTTAGACTCCAGAAGACTCATTAAGGACCCTGCAATAGTTTTTAAAGCACTTACGGAAGCATCCCAATTAAATAAAGGTAAGCATGGACAGGTTCAGATGCTGTTTATTCTGCTGATACATTCAGACATATTAAAATCAAAAGGAGGGAAACAAGTATCTCCAAAAGACCAGGGAAACTTAAAAGGATATGGTTTAAAATTGTAGTGGGATACATTGTCAGAAATATTGTCAGAAATTGAATATAATGCTCTTAGTGCGTTTTAATTAGGGTATAAGCACCTATAGGGTCATCTGCAACCTGAAACCTCACTTAGATACCACTAAATACACACTGGTTGCTAATGTTAGGCCTATATTAGAGCTACTTTACTCACAATATAAGTTAACAAACTTATCATGACTTAAAACAATAAGTCATATTTCTTCCAAACATATGAAGTAAATTTATTGAACTTTAAACACCTGCTCTCACTTCATCTATTAAAAGACGTGTTAAAATAACAAAACTGTGAATTTCAGTTTCTATTCATTTCACTGCTATTATTGTAACTTACGTCAATACCAATACTGATCATTTGAATTACCTTTGCCCTGGAAATTCACAGATTCACACATTTGTCATACAAGCATAAGCATACATAGAAGGTGGGTGCCATTAAGACGGTAATAGTGCTGCAGCTGTACTATGTGCTGTTAAGTACTTTGAATAATGATAAAAAATGAAAGCTACTGGCTGTCTTATTTTTGTCTAGTGTGTGTCCTTAGATTTACCAGCAGAGTTGACTGCAATTCTTCCTGTTTTGAAGAGCTATTGCTTAAGATTACAGTAAGATTACCACATTGCCAGGAAATAGCATTAAATACTTTTTGATCATTTGTGACATTACCATGTACCCTGTTTGAGTCCTTCAATGAGACACTTTCTATGTATACTTTCTATTGCAAATCAAAAGGCATTTTAGGTGTTTTGGATGCATGCAAGAACTGCAGGAGCCCTGCTCTGTGTGTCTTTCCCTGCTTTTGAATGCCATATTGCCCACTTTCTTTGCCAGCCAGTCAGCTTCCTGCAGCAAAGAAGCCACCTCTGCAGACTTGGGCACATTAATGTCCCCTATTTGGTCGCCTCTTCCTCTTGGTGTGTTCAAACAAGGATGCCTTTGAGTCCCTCTGTCCAGCTGCACAGCTACATTCACAAGCACAAACACTACCTCCCTGTGTAATCACTTGCCACCCTCAGAAATGACAGAGGGAGTAAAAAAAGAAAAGGAAGAAATCAGGATGATAGACTTGATGTGGGAGACCCTGGAAACCCTAGATGAACAAATCTAGAAGGGAGACACGAGTCAGGATTTAACAATGTTATCAGACAGCTGATTACTTTTCAGGAACTGATTCTTTTGCCAAGTTCAGGCAATGTCCATGAAGACTGCGTGAAAAAGTGACATTTAGGTGTGGCCTATTTCTTTTTTTTTCTATGTTGATGCTGTGAAAAAAAAAACCCACAGATGTTGCTTCCTGGAGTACACTGATGGTGCTCAGATGATTGCTCATCACTATCTCTCTCTGTAACTCTTCTCCTCCTTCCTCTATTGCTGCCGCGTTTGGGTTCAGTATTCTCTCTCTTTCTCTCACTCTTTTCTCACTATCCATCTGTCTCCCTCTCTCTCTCTCTCTCTCTCTCTCTCTCTCTCTCTCTCTCTCTCTCTCGCTCTCTCTCTCTCTGTCCTCTCCCCTCCCCCTTGTGTATACACGCACACACACGTACATGCACACACACAGAAACTGATGTGAGTTCCCCTATCTGTCAGAGCCAGTTCCTCCATTTAAGATGCTGACTTGTTTATGTTGAGGCAAGTGATTGACTTTTGTTACACTTGCACTGTATTTCGAGGCTCGTTTTTGAGGTTTTTTATTCTTAACATGCCTTCTCTGTAGAAGGTGGAGGATCATGAAGTCTGTTTTGTTGCTGATTTGTGGCTGATAGACATCTTCAAATAACACAGGGAGAGATAGAGGCAGGTTGACGTGCAGAGTGGTTAGATAAGCTGCGTTTAGGCGTGGAGTTTAGTCAATGACTGGTAGGTGGGCAGCCTTCACCCCCAGCAGCACTCCGTCTTGTGCCTGATCTTGCTGCCCTGGGCACAGAAACACATAGAGGACACAGAGGAGGAGAAGCAGCAGGAGGAGGAGGAGCAGGGTCAACCATGGAGCTGTAGAGACACGCTCAGATGCCCGTGGGAACACCAGTAGAGGAGGAGTGCCGCCGCGGAGAAGAACTCTGCAATGAACAAGACCAAGAGGTAATTTAAAAAAGAAAAGAAAAAAAGGAAAATAAAAGGAGAGGGTGCAACAAAACTGAGAGTCTGCTGACACTCCGAGACACTTGCAGTTCAGTTTCTCAGCAAGTGTAAGTCTAAGTATGTGTCAGCAGCATGCGTTGTGTGCAGCAGAGATGTGTGAACCTTGAGGTTATATCTGAGATGCAGTGTGGTTTGTGCGAAAGCTATTGTCAAGTTGAAGAGAAATGAGGGCATTTACTTTTATTTTCCGCTTAGTAACTACATATGTGTATCTGTGTCTCTTCTACTGTTTATTTAAAATCTAGCCACAGTGCAAATGGAGGCAGAGCGAGCTTTATGTGTGTATATAAGAACAGGTAGCAGACACACACACACACACACACACACACACACACAAGTCACAGACTGGCATACAGTCACAGCCAATGTGTTTGACCTGCATATCAGTGAAAAATATCAACTTCTCAAATTGTTTGTGTGTACTGCACACAAGCAAGCCCTGACATTCAACAGTTGTTGCGTGCCTGTTGAGTTCTGCCTGCTCACCTTTCCATGGAAATTTGGAAATGTGTTCTGCTTTTTCCATTCTGTCCAGTTGGTCTGAATTTACATGTCAGTTCAGTGGTATTTTCTTTGTGTTCATTTGAGTTTTAATACTGTTGAGACACTACATGTTCAGCAGCTTTAATAGCCCTACATTGGTGCTGTTGTACTGCTGCAGTTGTGACCACAGCTCTTATCAGATTGCCTGGAATGAAAGGGTTGTGTTGAATATTAAAGTTAGAAATGACGTGTGATTGAGCTACCTGTGGTGGATTGATAAAGTAGGTCACATTACTGTACATCCCCTACCATGTTTAGAATTAACACACGGGGTGAGGAATAGGTTTTGTTAACACAAAAACAAGAAAATATCAAACACATTTTGTTACAATGACACTTGAGGGCAAAAGAAAAGGAAATAAAATGCATTAGTCAAGAACAAAAAGAAAAAAGTGTTTTTAATGATGATGTACGTTGATAAAGAAGATATGTGCAGTTATTCAAGTATGGTTTCCTTTTCTGCTGATTTATGGATGTACAGTTTAATCATCTTTTTCCACCACATAACAGAAAAAGAGATTTGTAGACTTTTGCTGCAAATTCCCTAATGCTAACTACAATGGTTGGTACAGTGACTTCATGTTGGACCAAAATGAATGAATGGCTCATTGCAGTAGATGCATCCCCTTGATGCAGAAGGGAACAAGAACGCAGGTTGTGAGAGGGGAGAGCGAGAGAAAAAGAGCAGCACACAAACAAGGCCTTCAAAGGGCCCTTGCTTCAATTAATCAATTAAGGAAAGAAAGAGAGGAATTTGCATATCCCCCCGCCAGTGTGAGAGCAAAAGATGGAGGAGAGGGAGGCATGGGAGAGGAGGGGGTGGGGGGCTGGATCAGTAGCCAGGAGTCCTGACATGGATGGGAAAGAAAGTGAGAAGGGGGATTTCCAAAGAAAAAAAGGAGAAGCTGTTTCCTGAATGGCTTGAATAGAACAAGGATGAAGAAAGAGGAAAAAAGTGGGTGAAAAAAGGAGGTGTGGAAGGACTTCCTAAAAACAAACTCATTAATATGATGCAATTAATTATAGAGAGGTAGTTACAATGTTTTACCCAAGATTTTTATCATATTCTCTGGAAAAGCTGGATTCAAATGTTCAAACAGCATCTAATTGTGTTCACATTTGCATGGGAGTCTGCCACTCTGCTGACTCTATTTACCAACAGGTCTCCTCAGTTCATTACACAGAAAAGAGACCATTGACAGCTCGGCTGCTTGTTACCTGCTCAGCACTCAGGGGGAAATTCCCTGACAAACGTCATGACATCAATAACATTTCCCCATCAGCACTTCTGTTTGTAGTAGCGATGAGTGTGTCTCCTCATATGAGCGATGACCTCGACAGACCGAGCTGGATTCACTTTGAGTCAAAGACAGAGATGACAAGTGTAAAGGGCATTGAGATAAGAAAATCAAAAATAGTAAAGTTATATGATGTTGAAATGATTGCTTTATTAATCCCTTTGTTGATATTAAATTGTTCATGATCATTTTAGCCTTTTTGTTTTAGTTTATTTATTTACTTCTCATGATTTGCTTACACATTATAAAATATGGAAGCATAAAACATATACAATGTAAACTTGAAGATAGTCACACACTGTATA
>JANJYP010134112.1:0-20593 GCA_024605115.1 Rastrelliger brachysoma | reverse complement strand
TTCCGCTGACTGATAATCTATAGCACTGGTAAGAGATGTATCAGTACTAAAGAAAAAGGTCATTAGCTAGCAAACAATGATGTAGAAAATAATCAGCTTCTGGGGTAGGAAATGTATTCAACGTAGTTCAAGGTATATGCAGAGTAACCCTGTGTAAAAGTAAAGTAGGATCAAGTAGTTGGTTAATTAATTTAATATATAATTCTGGATGTATGACCACTGCTTTCACCCTGTAATTGCGTGTGTCCTGAGGGATGCTCTCATTGACTACATTAAGAGGTCTGGTGGTCACCAGCTTCCCGGCTTGTGTCCGAAAGATTTGGAGTCATAGAAAGGGCAGGATATGGTGAAGTGCCAACTGATCCCTTATGGCTTAAGGCCCCAGTATTCTGGGTCCTTGTAGTACATGACTGAAATGTGTATGTAAATGAATGTGTCATGGTATTTTGCCATTGGCTATAGTCATATAGCCTGATATGTTTGACCTATCGCACATCATTTCTTTGTTCCCTCAGAAACCATAATAGATTAAATTTGTTCTTTGCTTGTGGAGATTGTTGAATCTTTAACCCAGCAGTGATTTGTGTATGCTTTCATATTTGTGTTTATTGTGTTTAGACTGTTTCCGTGACACACTGTATTCAAATCCAGAAGGCACCTGAATCCTTAAACAGACAGGCCTGGAAAATATTGGTGTTATTAATTATCTCATTTTCACCTAAGTAAATATTTCCGCATGTAATTTTATAAACTATGTTGTGTATTTTGGATTTGATGAATTATATCTCCACCAGGACATGTTGTCCCTATTAAGGTATATCAAAATGATTATATGTTTGTATCTCCTGGTGTATGTTGCCTGTTTAAGGGTTAAATGTACAAAATGAGTAATCACATTAGTGTTCTTACTAGTTTGAAGAGTTTGGTCTTAATGCAATAAACAGCGGAAAACACTTATTAATGTCAATTTCACCATGTCATTTATAATTTTGGATTTTTCCTTTTTTTAACATTCTCATTGTAATTTCAGCCATGTCACTTCCTTTATTCTGAAACACAGATATTCATCATTAGGGATGCTTGTCAGTCAAATTAAAAATCACTAAGAAAATCGTGATGATTCATGATGATCAGAACATATGGAAAACACTTTATTTATCCCTACAGCAGTGACCAGACAGTTGACCTATCTGCAGCCTATTTTATTTTAAAAATAAAGATTCACTAATGACGACCTACGTTATATGTGGTTGGGTATTTCTATTGAGTGTTACAAGCATTGTTGCCTTTTCACCTTTTTTGGTGATTTAATAAGTCACATGACCAGTTAACAAGACTGCATGTAAAGTACAGTTTGACCTATTGAACACCTATTACAACCTTCTAATGATATGTTTTATCAGACAAAGTTATTGACGAAGAGACAACACATTATTAGGGGGTTGTAGATTTAAAAAAAAAAAAAAAAAAAAAAAAAAGGATAAACCATGTATTAAAAAATACATTAATCTTACAATAAGTCACCTGAAACACACTTTTGCATTATGTTTTATCTGCAGTCAGTGTGGAGATGATGGAGGTGAAGCGTTCAGTATTTGACAAATGAAGTGAAAATATCATTTCATTTACTGCACGACGAGTTGATCGACATTTCATATTCATACGCTTGTCTGTACCTGCAGCGTATTTGCATTGCGTGTTCGTGTTTGTGCCTGTGCATGTGTGTGTGAGTGAGGAGGAAACCGTTTTTGCTCTCCCTCTGCCACGTTTGATTTCTCCTGATGAGAGATCCGATGAGGCGACAGGCAGGAAACAGATGTGCAATTTACAGCCAATTAATTTCTCTCTGTCTCATTCTCGCGCTCTGTCATTGTTGTACTTTACTCTCTCTCTTTTTCCCTGACACACACACACACACACACACATACCGCACTGGCATTGTCAGTCGGGCCGCTCCATGAAGCGCCCGCGTTTCTGTTGTCGTCATGATACAAAACTCTCTTATCGCGCCTTCAGAAGATAAACACGCCCCGCTGAATCTCCCCCCTCGACTTCCTCTTTCGTCGTCGTCTTTTTCTTCTTCCTCGTGCAAAAAAAAAAGAGAAAGATTTCCATTCTCTTCACAACCTAAACAAACCAGCAATCCTGCGACCGATCTCATCCGCCTCCCCGCTCGTCGTAAAGCTCTCCCGAAGTTCCCTGACAATCTCCTGTGATCTTTCGCTCCTGGAGAAAAATTTTACAAGGAGAGGGGAGGAAAAAAAAAGAAGTAAGATTTCTCAAGAAAAAGGGCAAAAAAAAAAAGAGAAGAGAAGTGGAGATGTTGAGAGTGCAGCGATGGCAAGAAGGGAATAATGAGGGAGATAGAGAGGTTATACACCGCGCTAATTAGTCGGGGTCTTCACAAGTTCAAGGACGGTTTCAATTTAGCTGATAAAGATGAGAGGATGAGGAAGGGAGGGAAGGGGCTGAGATGGGTGAGACTTCCTACATCTTAATTATCCCAGTGGTTTTTTTTTGGCTGGTGGCGCCTNGTGTGTGTGTGTGTGTGTGTGTGTGTGTGTGTGTGTGTGTGTGTGTGTATGTGTGTTGAAGTAGCGCAAGGGTAGGCAGGGGGCGAGTCTAGGGTGAGGAGTGGAGTTCCACGGAGAGCCCCACCAGTCGTCTTATCCGGGGTCGAGTTCAGCTGGGCGTGGCCCCCAAGCTTCTCTGGGGTCAATGCTTTCCCTTTCAATTACTCCAAGGATCCCAAGCTCAGGCGGAGAACGTGTAAAACCAGAGGCGTGGGGGTTAAACACACACATAAGCACGCACACACGTCCTCATTCTCACATACATACAAATTGGTTTCGTAATAAGAATAAATAATTTTTTTTTTTTAAATCAACGCAACGTACAGGAATTATTTGCTCCAAATTTTATTGTGACCGGCGATTCAAGAGAGCAACAGTTTGGAGTGTGATGAATACCGATTTTCAATCCCCTGCTCGCTTTAACCTGTAATCCTCACTACAGCTCATCTGAAGGAGGGAGAGATTGGGGAGAATTGCTTTTCTCTTGGCGGAGGAGGAGGGGGAGGAGGAAGTCATAGAGTTTGGCGCCGAGTGAGTCACCGGCTCTGTTTACATCCACCGAGATATTTCTTTTTTATTATTGCTTTTCTTGGGAGGTGTGTGTGTATGTGTGTGCGGAGAGGTGGGAGGGGGTGCGGTCACAGTTGGGACAGGGCCGATGGTAAGATTGTGTTTGAGTCTGTTTGTGAAGCTAAAACAGAATAAATAATTTTTTTTAAAAAAGAATAACATTATGAATTAATAAAAATGAAAATGTAATGTAAACACAAACAGAACAGATAAGAGGAAAGAACATTTAAAACCAAAATCTCTTCAAACTGTTGTGATAAGTGCTCCTGCTCATATCAAGGTTAGAAGGACAAAATAAGTTTAGGAGTATGTGTTACGTCTGGAAGTATACATTACATTTGGGAGTATACATCAAGTTTGGGATTATATGTTAAATTCAGGATTATATACAAAGTTTGGGTGTATATATTAAGTTTGAAGTACATGTTAATTTTGGGAGTGTACATCACATTTGGGATTATATATTAAATTTGGGATTAAATGCACAGTTTGGGATTATATACAAAGTTTTTGAGTACATATCAAGTTGGATGTACACATTATGTATTCCAATCAAAAGGGATTTGGGAGTGACTAGCTTGACCACTATTAGCTTAGTTATTGTAGAATTGAGGTTAAGAGGTTTTCGGGTCAGTATCAGCTGGCAAAAATCATTTATGAACATCTCCTCCTCCTCTACCTCCTTCTGCTGTAACAGTGTCTGAGGGAGGTGTGAATGTTAGGATAGTCTTCTGCAGTAACTCTATGTCACTACACTCTCCGTATCGCCGCAGGCTCTCTCGAGATATTTGAGCGGCTCAATTGAATCTCTGGATACCTCGATTAGATCCCTCGCCCACACGTTGCTCAGTCTCTCAAGATCCTGTTTTCCACGAGGGTCTGTTTCATTGCGAGTGAGCTTTCCAGTGTTCTACTCCAACATGGGCAGGTTATTAAAAAAAAACCCAAAAAAAACAGTGAGTGACAGTATGGCAGGAGCCCCTTGGGGAAAGTGCAGGGATCTAATTGGCTGCCTACTTGCTTTGTGTCATGTGGCCAGCTCTGTTTACACTCTTACATTCAGTCAGTTGAGTTGCTTCACGTTACACACTGATCTCGTTTCAACTGAATGAAATAACCTCTCTTAAAATCCTGTTCCCCTACAGTTTGACTTAAGCTCTTTATGGGAACTTTTGATTCCCCATGATTGAGTCTCCATGTTACTGTGAATAAACCAGTTGACAGAACAACCCCATTTCCTCTTTTACTTATCTTCGGTGAGTTATTCCTAATACACAAGCATGAAAGGATTTTTTTTCTTTTCTGTGACATCATAAAGTTCCATATAAGTGTGTAACTGGATTTGCGTTGACAATGAGTAGCATGAGTGGGAGTAACATGCTTTAGGTTTAAAGCAGGCGTCTTTTGCGTAGAAGATTATAGCAATGCTAACGTAAAGTTCCTGGTACCATTTGGGAGCAGGAATTAATACAGGAAGCTTCCTCTCTCTCGACCCTCTCAGCTACTTTGTTTCCATGGCGAGGGCCGAGTAGGAAGGTACTGCGCTCCAGATGTGACGTAACCGTTTTTACCGAGGCGATGCTAAAAAGCAAAACAAAGAACAAAAACAACAAAGAAGAAAAAGCAGATGATCAACATGGAGGGAGCTGAGGTGGTTGCTAGGTTTCTGGCCATGAACATCTGCTGATTTGTCTTCTCTAGAGTTTTTTCGGGGTTATGAGCACCTACTCCAAAGCAAGGACTCGAAAGGTTCCTGTAAGGTTCCTTTGGAGATGTTCTTGTGGTGGAAATGTGTACAAACATCCCCTGCTCCGTAGAATTACCCTGAAGCTCTTGCGGTGGAAACAGGGCTAATGAGAATATATTACAATATATATTAAATTAGAGAGTGATTGAGTAGTGTCACAAATCTTTGATTTATTTTATCAGATTCATTTAGTTTAAATAATTTGATTATTTTTTTAATAACTGAGAAGCCCTATGTGTTGGTTCTGTTGCTCATTCAGTCATTTTGTTATCTTTCAACAATATCATACCTCTCCTGACTCCTTTATAAAGGACAGAATAGATGTCACTCAATAACTTGGAGGCTTCTGTCTCTCTCTTTTCTTTCTTGCTGTCCCTTACTCCACCACCAGTTTTGGGCAGCTTAGTCTGTAACAGAAGTTAACATATAGTTAACTAGAAAGTGGCTGTCACTAGAAAGAGGCTGTGAGCTTAGACCTTTTTGACGCATCAGTCCAAGAACAAGCTCAATAATGATGTTGGTGATGAACAAAATGTTTGAAATGCAAGGCTGCCCCTGGGCACTGCAGCTCAGCCCTCCTCTCCCAAACTCATTAACAATTCATGCTCCAACTTTCTCTTTTTAATTTTTAGCTTTTTATTAACTATTTATTATTGTGGCCACTTATTTCTCTTCCTTTTCTTTTTCTTTTAGTTCTTTATGGCACCCCCCGCTGAGTTTTGCAATTTGGCTTCGGTCCAAATTTCTGCTACTTTATCACCCTCCCTCTCCTAGGTTAATACAACCTAGCTACAGTCCACTGTGGCCTGCCAACCAATCATAACTGACTTACCCTAAAACAGTCAATCATGAGACCTTAATTTTCTTGACAACTTTGCTGGTGAGTGGAAACCTGCTAACTCCACATTTTGTTTTGGACATACTAGGTTTCCTGACAGCATGTATAAGCCTTATGTTGTATATCCGATGAAATTAGATGTTTTTCTGCCATCGTGTGGGGCCCCTTTGTGCTCAAGGGCCCCAGATCGCTTGTATGGTAGATCCCACCATGACCAAATGTATTATAATGTACTGTGTGTTTGTGTGTGTTTACTTCATACTGTTTTGAACCTACATCTGAAGCCTGACTGATGTATCACAGACCTGACAGCTGAATGACTCCTCACTGTGATTTTAAATATGCGCACTTTTGAATGAAATGCAAATGCACTGCATCATGTAAACATCTTGTTCACATGGAGCAAAAATAAACCGGTTGTCTTGAGAGGGGCTACGATCTTTGCACTAAATGAGATTATATTCAGCCAACTGATTTTAACACAGCAAAGTGTTCCAACCTTAAATTTAAAATATGATCTTTCTTTTTGTCCTGCTACATGAAATCCAGGTATTTTCAGTGCTCCTCATGTGTAGATAGAAGTGTTTGAGAGTGAAGCGTATACTGTATATCTCTTTACAATACACAAGGGAGGAGGAGGAGGAGGAGGAGGAGGAGGAGGAGGAGGAGGAGGAGGTCTCTTCCTATGATTGAGTTTACTCCCGGTGCTGGATGTAGTACTACACTGTAGGTGCGCTGGAGGTTTTAGCGCACATTAACGCATTTAGAAATACCAACACATTCCACTTCCTGTTCCTTCCCATAATGCTATTACTGGCCGCTGGCGGCTTTCGGTAAACAATGTAAATCTAATTACATACATGAGGGGCATCTCATTAAAGGAAAATGCGTCCCGTCGGAATTGCATTAAGTGAATTCCGACGTGCTGAAATGTGGGGCGCGTGATTGCATGTGTTAACCGTCAGTCGCCACGACGCCTGAGTGGAATATATCAGCATATTTAAAGAGTGGTGATAATCCCAATTTAACTGCATTTATGGTGATTTTAAGATGCTTTTAGATTTAAAAAAAAAAAGACATCAGGAAGTGAATGAGGGGATTTTTCAAATTTAAATAAACAAAACAAAAACAAAATCTTTGCTGTTTGTCTTTGGGAGCATCATGCCCACACATTCTTACAGATAATGAGGTTTGAAATTCACCACTGATCATCTCGGAAACTTAAAACCATGCTGTTTGTCTTCTGAGAGATTCAAATATAGCATACAGTACACCTGCCACAGTAGCATGGTCGCCGCCTGTGTGACAGGAGTCATCACATGTTTCATTTGAAGTCAGAGCTAATAATCTCCTGATGTGGTTTGGGAGACGCGCAGGAACCGACGTATCAGCGTTCATGTGGGAAATCTAAGACTGCAGCTTGAATGATTTGCTGCATATGAATCTGAAAGATGTGTGGAAAAAAACACCAGTGACTGACCCGAGAATTTCCCCTCTTTCTTTCTTTCTCTCTTCCCAGTGGGACGCCATTAACGAGATGGACGAGTACTTCAGTCCTATCCACACATACCAGGTGTGTAAGTCTCTCATTATACATAGGGCTTGAATATTTTATTAGGATTTATTATCATAATATCCTCCAGGACCACTTTGATTTCTGGGAAACTGGGGTGAATCACGGTGAATGACGTATGACTTCAAAACAAACTGTGGATAATTAATTAAAAGTTAATCTTCATCATCTGTTCAATTAAATGATAGCATTTTTTAAATTTTATTTTAAAGATGATGCAACTGTTCTTGTGGAGACACTTTATTTTCTAACTTTTTAGGGTGAGAATCAGTACACGACAGTCTGCAGCTCACTTACACATGCATGCACACACTGACACGTTTGCTTAAATGCCTGTTGACTACAAATCTAATCTCGATGCCGGGGCTAGCTTGGTGTTCTCTGACAACCAGTATAACTATATTATTGTATAGATTTTTGAAACACCCTACTATTTATGATCCAAGCCTGGAAAAAGACACTAAAAATCTTTTTCACATTTTATTTATTCAGTTAACAGACATCTATAATAAAGCTGATACCATTTAGTTGATTGACAGAAAATGAACAATATCAAATAATTTTTGCTAAAAACACAGTTGTCCCAAGTCCTCAAATATTCATGTTTAATAACTATTGACATTTACTCTGTTAGTTGACAAACTATGTAACTACATAACTAACTAATCACGAAGCTAAGTAACTATGCAACTAATTAGGTAACTATGTAACTAAATAAATAACTACGTAGCTAAGTAACAACATAACAAACTGCACAACTAACTGACTGTGTAACATTGCAACTAACTATGCAATTATGTAAATAATTACTATTTGAAAACATGAACTCTGGAAAACTGATGGATATTTCAAATATATTTTGGACATTTTCAATTAAACACCTGAGAAAGAGTGTTAAATAAATCAATAATGATCAATTGTTTTGGCCATAATCTATAATTTATATTTACCAACATAAAGAGCTCATTGCTGTTTCAAATTCCAGTAAAATTCTAGTTGGGAGATGGATTAATTCATCACTTAACTGTTGGCTTAATAGTAGTCAAATGTAGTTGTACTTACCCCTGGAAAATAGTAGAATCACTCAAATCCAAATGGATGGACGAGACTTATAACTCATACACTTCTTTACTGCTACATCAAAGATGCTATGAGAAATGTTTAACCATCAGGAAGTAATGTCCACATTTATTTGAGGCATTACTATGATTTCAGTAAAAGAGTTGGAGCGTGCAGCGTCTATCACCTGCACTGCATTTTACACAGTGTGCACCCAGTTTAGTTTTATGAGCAGGAACACTTTATGATTTGCAAGGATATGTATTTATACCATTCTCAACAATATGATTCTTCTTCACCTGAATACATAGTAACTGTTCTTCATAACAGCGAACCCATATAACAAATTCAGTGCTGGACATTTCTTGGTAGTATATGTTGCCGTCGATGATTATGACTCTTACTTTAAATCAGGTCTGCAATGTGATGAGCCCCAGCCAGAACAACTGGCTGAGGACGGGCTGGATTCCTCGAGAAGGAGCCAGGAGGATCTACATCGAGGTCAAGTTCACCCTGAGGGACTGCAACAGCATGCCTGGAGTACTGGGCACCTGCAAGGTAGTACTCGGATAGACAGGAGAGGGTTAGAGGGAGGAGGAGAGTGAAGAGGGAAATATGTGTGAGAAAGAGACCAAGCTGTAAAACAGACTTTTTAAATGCACAGAATGTAAATTACATTCTGCTATAATATACAGTCAGCATTTTAAAAACCACATTAGCATTTAAAAACCAAAATCTATTTAAATTCTTACACAGGTCAGAGACTCGGGGTGAATGGAAGTACTTCATAATGACCTCTAAACATAATTAGGAAACTACACATTTAGCTTTAAAAAGGAAGTTCATCCAGACGAATAATCTCGTTTTCCAAATGCTTTTCCTGCACCTTGTGAAGCAGCAATGTACCGCGGTACTACACAAAGAAACTACAGTACCAGCCAAAAGTTTTGACTGGTACCGTACATCATAACAGGGCGTGGTCACAAGCACAACAGCCCCGCCCAACTGAGGTTAGGGGTGTGGTAAGAGTTACAAAAGATGGCATTAGCAGGTGTGATCTGATCAGCACTAAATGTAACTATGAATGACCTCCAAGACAATTCATTCATACTGTTCACACTCAAGCCACTTGCTGACATGGTATGGATCACATTTGACCACACATCTTTTGTAGTGTACATGATAATGTGTTCTGATGAGGACATAACAGGAATTATGTCATCAATGCAGGACATGGTTGTTTTGGTAAGAATGGAAAGGTAGCACAGATGTATGTGGTTACATTCATCTGGACAGTCAGAATAACTCATACATAAGCACATCTATTGTTTTTGGAAATTTTTTTTTTAAGCTTTTAGCTCTTTAACCCACACTGAAAACCAATATGTCACTTGTCTGACCTGATAGATATAAGCAGAGCCCTTTAACCTTCTAGTGCTGGCATATCCAAACTATTCCATAAAGGATCGTGTGCCTAGAGGGTTCCCACGAGTCTTGGAAAACCTGGAACAAACCTGACCAATTATCCAGTCATGACAAACACATGAAAAATGAGAGAAAAAGTAATATGTCATGGAAAAGCTTACGTTTCTCCTTCCCTTTGCTTCTCTCTGCCTTGTGAGTAAACACAAATGGTTTACAAGAGTTCTTATTGGTTAGGCTGTTAGCATAAATGAATTTGATTTAAAGCAACCAAATTAGCATCGCAGCTATCAAGTCAGTCAAATTTTCTTTATGTAGCACCTTCAGACAACAAATCAGATGCAATTCAAACAGCATAAAAAATATAGTGAAAATGTACTTGGTAACTAATGCACACTGAGCAGTACAATATGAGTAGATAAGGAGATAAAGTAGATAAAGAATAAAAGATAAATCTGCCAGGTGTTGACAGGGCCTTACTTTTCAACCTCACAGATTTTCCACCTTCCAAACTCTGGATTTGTGAGACCTCTACTCCTATAGAAATCTTAGTGGTCTTAGTTGATCATTGTATTGTAGTATGTTGCACGTTAGGGGTGAAAAGTATACCAGTAGAATATAGATTTGACTTCATATTTCCCTTTGAACTCTTTTTATAGCACAATAAACCCTCAGCACTCACTGCCGTCACTGTATATTCACATTCGATCATGTTTCTGTTTGCTCTCCAGGAAACCTTCAACTTGTACTACTACGAGTCTGACAGAGCTGTGGGTTCGTCTATACGGGAGAACCAGTTCATTAAGATTGACACCATCGCAGCAGACGAGAGCTTCACAGGGGTGGACCTGGGAGTGCGCAGACTGAAACTCAACACAGAGGTATGAGCAGCAACACTAAACAGCATGAAAGCTGACTGATACAATAGAAATAAATGTCAGTCCAACGTCTTTGAATCTCACTTTAGTAAACTTTATTCCGATTCCTGGCATGTACACCTCCAAGTTCAAGACAAGTTGGAAGCATCCACACTGCCCTGGAGAGCTTCCTCTGCTTCTCGTCACTCAGGCTGTTGTATGCTCAGTTCAGATCTGCAAAAGCAAACAAAGAGCAGGGCTTGGTTCAGTATCAGGGGAAATACTGTGATATTGATAACAGCCTCCAATTGATTCTGAGAGTGGAACTATACTTTTATTGACATAATACAAGGATTCAAAACCTGGGAATTAATATGTATTAAATGCTTTAGGTGGTACCGAATGTGTATTAATACCTGGGTGGAAATAGTCACCAAGTATAGAATAGAATGGTTTCTTTGTTGCTGAGATTTTCAGCTATTTGGTCTGTCTTGCTCCACCTAAACACTAAAAAACCACAACACATTGTTCATCTAATCTCTTCAATTCAAAGTTTGTTGCGTTTACTTGTTTTTCTTGCTTTTGTATAAATGTGCAAAAAGAAAATGATGATCACAAAAAGCATTGTTCCATGATGCTAAAAATGCTTACTAAAAACCCCACAGGGTCATATGCTATAAATACGCCTGTCACAATTATTACATTATCAACTTATCGTACATTAACGTAATTATCAACCTGATTGTGTCTAATGTAGCTTCCACTCTCAAATCCCCCTCCCCACCCCTTCTTGCATTATTATGCTTATTATATCAGTAGTAATATATCTTCAAATGACAATAATATTGTTTATCGCAATTTTTTTCCAAGACACTATATCGTCTGGCAAAAAGTAGTTACCATGACAGGTCTATCTGCCCATACTGAATGCTAACCATATATTGTGACATATTGAGGTTTTTTTTTTGCTTATCTACTGGAAACCTAAATATTAGGATTGTTGCTTTTTCAGGTGGTATTGACCAATATCCTCTAAACTATAAATACGTTACGTAAATTACGTTATATGCTTACCTACTGTAAGTTTCATCTAAAAACTAAATTTAGATATTATTATCATTTATCATTTTTCAGTGGAACTTTATGCGTTGACAAAATTCTTCCTGCATTGTAATTTAAAAATGACACAAAGCTGAAAACAAGCTTGATTTTCACAGCTCATGAATAGTCGACCGTCTTTGGAGATACAGGTTTTTCGCAGGACAGCAAGGATGATTTATTTGATCTCATCTCACAGTATCCTGTCATTCTTTTTTTCTCTGGTCCCTGCACATAGATAATAGTCCCCACAGTAGAGATGTGAAAGGATTATCCAATTTTGGACGTTTAATTCAGTTTATGTCAAACTGGATATTCACCGTTGCTTTGTTCCACATAGATGAATGGATACTTCAATTTTCTTATATTACTTTTTTTTCTTTTTTTTTAAATAAACCACACAAATATGTATAACGTCAAAGATTTGGACCGGGAAAACGAGAACAGCTGAAACCAGGATGTGTCCGTAACTAGAGAACGTTAGCATGCAGTTCAGCAGGAGTGAAAACGCCCGAGGCAACTCAAATAACAACTGTTGATTTTTATTATATACCATATGTTTAATTTCTGGCATTTACATGAAACAGTGAAAGGAATACCCCTTAAATATCCTAGACAAAAATTTCTAATTTCTGTAAAAATTAACTGTCTAATTAGCACTCGGGGCTGATGTATCAACAACTCAATGCGTCAGTTTGACATTAAAAAATCTCTTCAATACATCAAATCAGTCTGCAAACAAAGCTGCTAATTGAGCTGCACTGATGATGTTTCCAGCAGTTTTGAAGCTGCTCATTGAAAGGCATAAAACATAGATCTGTATTTACTATTCATCAGTGTACTCTTCATCTTTTATCTTAAGGGGAAACAACATACAGACATACACTCTCTTATCAAAACACATCATCAAAAATTAACCACATTAAACAGGTCTGGAAACAGGACAAGCCTCAACGTTTTCTTGCAACTACCGTATAAATTACACTTGTACCATTGCTTATTGCAGCTACAGTAGCTGCTGTCTACTTTACTGTACTTTAGTAAGAAAAAGACATGACAGTAACCCAGTAGACGATGGTTTAGTTTGAGTTAGATGTCTGCTGGGACAATGAGGGGATAATAAAATAATGTAGCCTAACTTGTCATATTCCTCCTATTCTCATCTGACAATGTGTCCTGCCACTTCTTCTTATTCAGTTCAACTCAAGTTTACTGTGAATATAATGATGTATACAACATCAGAGCACCATTGTGGTTTAGGGATTGGGACTCCATTACCATCAACTGCAACATCGCTGCCTATGAACCTTTGCTTTATGTTAATCCCTCTTGTTTTCTGTCATCTCTCTTAACAGTCCTGTCTAATAAAGACATAAAAGTATATCCAAAATCATGCACAACAGACTTTAAACAGCATTTTTGATAATAAATACAACCTACATACATTTAAGAACGCTCAGTGTATCACCAGAGAGACAACAAGCTCCTACTCTTGTGTATTATTGAATGCTAATGAGTCTAAGGTTCTTGCCCATAAAACCTTTCTTTATATTTTCCACAGATAGTTACAGATAAGTTGTTTGTTAACAGTAATGTCAAAAGTGATATGATATGAAAAGCAAGCATATAAAACTATACAAGTATCAATTTTTCCAGGTTGTTTTTGAAAGCAGAGCAATAGAGTAATGACTGCTGCCAAAGCTCAACACCAAACTCCAGTCCATAGATTTATTTAATTCCACTTGTTTTGTTCAAAAAGCCACTGTGGCAATCACAGTGTTAGAGCTTTTAAGATGAAAAAGAGTCAACTTCACAAACTTTGTTAAACCTGTAAATTAGAACTTTAGACTCCCCCTACTGACAGTGAGAGTAGTTGCACAAACACTGCCAATGTCATTGCTGTAGACCCCGGACACATTTCACATGAGATAGTCCCCACTCTAGAACGTGACATGGTTGGGGGCTCACTAAGTAAGCACAGTCTGCCCTGGTCAACAGTCACAAACCAATCATTGCCAGTTGATGTAAAACATTCCACCACTGGTGCACCATATTTAAAAATTAATGTATATTGTGAAGAAAGACAGATTCAACTGGCAGTGATAGGCTTAATCAGCATTGTGTGAACTCATGTGACAATGACTTTAATATAATGGATACTCCTTTATGTAAAAGTCCCACACTCCAACTTTAAGTTGCATTAATTCTTCTTAACACTTAGTTGTCAAAATGCACAGAATACACTGGGTATAATACTTGACTAAATTGTTTCCTACTTTAAAATGACTTTAGAGGGCAGTCCAATTTGTACAGAGTCCATTCTGAAATTACACTTGTAAAGTCACCACAGGTATTAAACATAATTAAGTCTGTAAATTAGCGTCACTTAAACATTAAATTACACAAATTTGCAAATGCAGTTGAAGTGAAGCAATGTGTATTTGGGATCCGTATGACTCACTATCATTCAGGAGTAGTTCCACCACTCATTTTCAAATTGTTATATTTTTACATATTTTTTTAGAGGTCAGAAAACACTGACTTTTTTTTATATGTTGAGTAATATCTATGTATAGTTGTGTGTGTGTGTNTGTGTGTGTGTGTGTGTGTGTGTGTGTGTGCGTGCGTGTGTGTGTGTGTGTATGTATGTATATATATATATATATATATATATATATAAAATCTATGTAATATTTGTAATATTTCCAGTGCTTCAGGGCCTGTATAAATATATGAAATATTTCACAAGAAAGAGACTATCCTATGCACCAGAACACTGTTTTGTCGTCTGTCTTGTTCTGTTAATTGTCTCATAACCTCTTACATTTACTCAGTGACCCCTTCAAAGTGTTCCAACTCCAGGTTAACAACCTCTGCGTGAGGCGCTATTTTCCTGAAACTGGGCTCCAATTCAAATGCCACTCATGACAAAATAATGACCAAAACTTTACTGCATCACTGATCTGCATAAACAGAACAAAACACTTTGTAGGTAGTCTGAGCCAAGACATTATCAACTAGTGCAAAAAAATTACCCAATGAAATTTACAGCATGACTGGTTTTGTATTACTGCTGACTTTGCAGCAGCGTAGAAATGATAGTGGTTTCAAAAACTTTGTTACTGGTTCTCTGTCCAACTTGAACACACAGGCTCATATACTTTGTAATATTTCATGTTGTGTGAGAACATTTACGTTTGTGTTTCCAGGTGCGAGGCGTCGGCCCTCTAAACAGACGAGGCTTCTACTTGGCCTTTCAGGACATAGGCGCCTGCATCGCCCTCACCTCAGTACGGGTGTACTATAAGCGTTGCGTGGGCGTGAGCCGTAACCTGGCCGTGTTCACAGACGTGGTGACGGGCGCCGACTCATCCTCTCTGGTGGAGGTCAGAGGCCAGTGCGTGGATCACGCCGAGGAGAGGGACACCCCCAAGATGTACTGCAGTGCTGAGGGCGAGTGGCTGGTGCCCATCGGCAGGTGTGTGTGCTCGGCCGGGTTCGAAGAGCACCGAGACTCCTGTGTGGGTAAGTGGACTAAAGATATGTTTTGGTGAGTTTTAAATGTTGTCCATTTGGTTTGATTCGTTTAGGATGGTGTGAACAGTAATTTGTACATACCAATGAACTGCACTATGTTCAAAAAGGAGGGTATCCATCAGCTCCAGACAAACTCCAATGTTGTTTGATTTTGCTGGGAACAAAACAAATACCAACAGACACATTTAAAATCTAAAATATCATTAAATTCACATAATCCAAGTGCTTTTACATAATATACAGTAATGGAAAAAAGTTTTTGGACTACCTCAAAAATGTACACAATCTCAATGTTCTGAAAATGTGTCTCCTCAGGCGTGTTTCCTGCGTTTTGTCTCTGAGAACCTTTCAAATGTGCTGGCTTTATATAGACACCAAACACGGCAACAAAAATGGTGTTTTTTAATAAAAGCATGACCCTCATTAGTGGATCACCGCTGTCAAAAATGACCCAATACAGAAATGTTTGATGTATTTTTATGGAAGCAATCAATTTGAAGTCTTTTTGTCTGTGACTGTACTAAAATAAATTGTATTTAAAGAACTAAGAATGCAATATAAAATATTAATGCAATATTCCAAAATGCATAGTGTGTCCCAAAACCTTTTTCCACCACTGTATATAATCATACCCAATCATAAGTAGAAAGGGGTTCAAAGGGGAGTTGTGTGTGCCTATGTCTTACTTTCCTTATTCAAACAGCGAAACATAGCAACCATCAAATGTCCCTTTCCCCATACTTTTACGCTACAAATTCCTCCTGTTTCTAGCAGTTTCTTTATCATATTTAATACAGGTGAGGTCTAACCTGAGCTCCACACTCTAATAATATATTTGAGACAAACCAGATGACCTCTTGAAAATGAATTCTCAAAAATTCGCTGCACTAGAGCAAAAATGCAATCATCAGATAGAGCCTCACGTTACTAATTCACACTGTAACCATGAGGAAAAAGGATTAGATCATTAAGATTATAAAGAAATAGCATTTTTTGTTATCATTGTTTCTTCCACTCACATGTCGACAGTTTTGATTAAAGTCATAAATATCAAGTATGACAGGCAGCTGGATCAAAAGGCAAATAATGAGAATCATTAAAGGCGCACAAGACACAGTTTTCTTGTAAAGTTCTAACAGTTTTTGTCATTTTACCTGACAGATTTCTGTCTGTGCTATGTCTTTGTTTTTCTTACTGGTTTGAAATGAGCTGGCGACAGTCAGGATTTAACAACTCTTGAATCTGATGTGATTTGTGGGGTTTGTTTATATTGCAGCTGTCAGTCAGTTCTGATTGAAACTCTGCTTTGACTCAAATCTCATACTTCTGTATTTACATTTCATAAGTGCGTTCAAACTGAAAAGTATGGAAAAATGCAGTGCACTGTGAGTACCTGGATGGTGCACTTACAGTCATTATCTTGGCTATGTGGCAGAAGGGGAGGGACCACGTTTCAACCTAGAAATTGTGGTTGAGGAAGTTGTAACTAAAGTTTTGACAAAGCATTGACCCTTAATATAAATGTAAATTGTACATGTGCTTTTTTGCATTAAGCACTAATATCCTGTTGGCATATATAAGCCATCAGGAGCCAGTTCCAGTTAGAGCCAGTTCCAAACTGTCACATCCACAGCAATTGTATGCCTGCAAGCATCCAACCATTTATTTTACCTACCAGTAATGTTAGATATTATAAAACAGTACTGTAACAACCTGTTACGTTGTCACCTGCCTTGGCCAATTTTTTTTATACAAGAATTGATTATGTAATTATCATTACATTATATAGTAACTGCTGATCTGGGAGAAGAAGGGAGGGCAGAGTTAATTTGTGACGCTAGGAGTTGATTCTGTGGTGCTACACTGCGCATTAGTCTATGCATGGGAAACACTGGAATTGTACTAATAGAAGTACACTAACAGAAGTGTAGTAACAACAGAAGTGTACTAACAAAAGTCTACTTATAGATATGTACTAATAGAAGTATACTAACAGAAGTGTACTAATAAAAGTGTCTTAACAGAAGTGTACTAATGTAAATGTACTAACATAAGTGCACTAACAAAAGTGTGAAGTATAATATAGAAGTATAATAAGAGGAGTATACTTGTAGAACAGAAATAGGCCTATACTAATAGAAGTGTACTAACAGAAATATACTAACAAAAGTATGTGATTTGAGACACAGTGCTCATCGACATGAACTGACAGAAGTGAACTAGTTTGGTCCAGTTAATCAGTCAATCACGTCCAAACTCTTAATGAACTCAACGGTGTGTACTCACCTTAACAATGCTCATGATTATCTAGGTTTTCCAGAAGCTCCTTGCGACTGGATACATTTTGGTCCAGACAAATGAACCAAACTCTGGTTGTCAAAGCTACTTAAGATGAGTCTGTTGTGTTGGTGCTATTAGAAGATGCAGGTACATTCTGTCTCCTTTGTTAAACTTTTATTTTCCGCATGTTCGGCATTATGGTCTTTCATTCATTTAACTATGTGAAAGTTTCCTCGGAGCTCAGAGCATCAGCAGAAATGTCTACAGAATATAAAAAGCCTTCAAAGCAAACACATGAATTTGGAAAGGTCCTAACCTTTCTAGTGAATCAAAAAGTCTGTTTGAAGTTCTGCCGGTGGATCCCCGTCAGTTAAAAAAAAAAAAAAAAAGAGAATAAATGAAGTTCAAGGTCTGGTCAAAAAAGCGTTTTTGAGGTCCAACACTTGTTCTCGAGTAGACAAATATGAGATATGAGCCCAAGTGTCTGCGTGAACTCGGGTTTCTCCTTTCAGTCAACACCGTGTATGATGTATAACAAATGAAACAATATTCCACTCTTTCTTTTCATCTAAATTCTGTTTGTTTTTTTTTTCCTTTTCCCAGACTCTTGATAGGCCGACTTCATTCTGAGACCTGTGCATATTTCAGGTTGCCACACGGGTTACAGTAATTAAAACCTATTAATCACAGAGCAACGGATAATTAAACGCTAAAAGCAGTTTGTCAGCTAAACGAGCCGAACGAGACACGCAACACTGCCCCCCACCCCACCCCCCAACTAAACACCTACACACACACACACTAACACACAAATCTCTGTTGCATCTCCTCGATCTGCAACCAGCAACAAACACGCTCTCGGTTAGACACAGCCAGAGCTCCTTGTCAAAATGTGTTTNTGTGTGTGTGTGTGTGTGTGTGTGTGTGTGTGTGTGTGTGTGTGTGTGTGTGTGTGTGTGTGTGTGTGTGTGTGTGTGTGTGTGTCCGGTTCACAGGGCCACTTGCAGACTTTCTATAATTAGTTGCAGGCAATTAGCATCAGCACAGAATTGCAAAACAGAGGCGGTAAAGAGAAGCAGAGAAAAAGTGGCCAGAAGGGAGAGCAAAAAAAAAACAAAACAAGAAAACAACAACAAAAAAAACAAAACACCTGAAATCACATTTTGTTTACGTAGCAGATTTTTATCCACATTTAAAAACCTACTGATGTAAAGTCATTAATCTGAGGTTGTAGGAAAAGGAAGTGTATAAAAAGCATCCCAAAATAGAATCTTTTGCTTCACGATAGCAGCACGGTTTGTAACCTCTGTATTTTATTTACTATTAAGGCAGAGCTTGAGCAGAAAGTGAAAGTAAAGTAAGGAGGGTGGTGGGTAGCGTGGGGGCGGAGGGGCTCTTCAATATATACTCCGTTGACGTCTTGTCTCTTCTGGCGCCAAACTGGGTCGCCGTGCTAATTCGCCCCCTCGCCAAACCCAACCACAGTCACGCACACACGAGACCTAGACAAGGCACAGAGAGAGGAAGATGGTGAAAGAAAGACGACTTAAGTGGCGTAGACTTGTATATGTGTGTGCGGGAAAAGGGGGTGGAGGATAGGAAGGATATGGTGGTGGAGGGAGGGGGGGGGGTCAGACATGAATGTGCGTGAATATGTGTGTGTATATGAGCGTGCTTAAGTGGTTCTCCCCTGATAAAGGTGCAGAGCTTCGGCTGAGAGCACGACATGATGTATGCCCGCATGCGTGTGTATGCGCGTGCGGGCGAAAGGGGGTTCGCGTGACATGCTGTTGAAAGTGTCACAAGAAGGGAAGCGGTGAAAGACGAAGGGAAAAAGAGAGGAGGGTAGAAGGAAAAAGACTGGCAGAGTGCTTGACTGGACCCCTCGTCCACTTGAGTTTACATCAAAACACTGCGCATGTACTTGTGTGTGTGTAGCCGGGGTAATACAGTAGATGTGTGCAGATGTGGACTGTATATGTGTGTGTAACTCTGTGTGTGTCTGTGTGTGTGTATGCGTGCCTCCCGGTGCCGGCGAAGAATGGACTAAAGTGCCCCATACAGTGAGAGCGATCGAGGACACACTGATATGAGACACACACACTTAGGCTGGTCACATCTACTCAGCTCAGCCGGCTCATCCAAGCCTGACGCAGACACACACACACACATACACACACACATAGAGGAGGAGAGGAAAGGAGAGAGAGGGGTGGGTGCTTACTCACATGTGGGTTACTCCTCTGCTCAGTCAATGGACCACAGCCTGTCCTGCTCCTCTCTCAACTGCACTCTCTGGCACTTTGATGTGATTTACGATTGTTGGAAATATCTTAATCCAATAGAAACAACAATATTAACCCCTTAACATACAACTTGTCACCCTTTTTATAAAAGCTTATTCAAATCACATTATTTTACCCGTTGTGTCAACATCAGCTTGCTCCAGTACTTTTCTACTTCATGTCAAAGAATCATTTCCACGTCTACACCATTCTGTCAAATGCAAATGAGGGCTCCGACTAACAGTTGTCTCCATTGTTGAGTTAATTCATGTATGTTAACATATACACATAGGCATACATATATACCTATGCACATATATACCCATATGCATTGATTATTAAAACATCTGCTGAATAACTGTCTTTCAGTTTAATGTGCTGACTAATACTTTAGAAACAACAAAGCAGAGGTTTGGTGTATTTAAACAGTATGTGAACAGCTTGAGATTGTACTGCCTGACCCAAGAAACAGTCTGTGACATAAAGTAGTTTAAAAGCGTTTGAAAATTAGCAGTAACAGTTTATTTTATTGGTTCCAAAAAACAAAAAAAAAAAACCCAACTTTTTCTTCGTTCTTGTAGAAAGCATAGTCAGTGTAATTTGGAACTAATTATGTTTAAGATAAACACAATGTTTTACTGGTAAGTTTAACTTGTAATGGATTAATTGGAATTAATTACTGAGCTAGAATGAAGTAGAGTCAGAGTAGAGCTGGCAAACATAAGAAACTAAATTAAAGTAAAAAAAGTAAATT
>JANJYP010134084.1:0-21359 GCA_024605115.1 Rastrelliger brachysoma | reverse complement strand
CGTCCATATCAGGCTCTGATCTGTTCTCTGCAAATCAACACGGTGTTGAGAAAAGCAAGGCGGAGACCGTTTCACCACAGACACTTGATGAAATTGTGGATATTCCTTCAAATACTGAGGAATTTCTGCTCTTGCACCATAGGGAGTGTCATGATAAGGAACAACACAGTCTAGTGTGGAAGCAGCACCAAATGGGACTCGTAAAGTAAATGACGAGAATAAGACTCGGAGAATCATTAAACATCTCAACCATCCCAGGATAACGGCCTCCCTCCCCGCTGTGCCCCCCCCAGGAAGAAGGTAGCGGATACACCAGACCAGCACGGTGTGAGGCTCAGGATGTGTTTCTCTCTTCAAGCGATTATGGTTCTAAATGAGGTCACTGTGTAGGATACCCACCCCTCCACCCCCTCCCCCCAACTCCCTCCCTTTGCCTATCCTGCCAGCATCCAGTTATCCTCTGTTTGACATGCCCACACAACACATCTTTGTTGGCTGGTGATGCTTAAAGTGATGTTTCACCTTCATCTATGTCTAACACGCACACACACACACACACACACACACACAGACACCTCCGGGTTAAAATTACCTCTTGGAAATTGCGACACAAGAGGAAAAGTTCAAACGTCGGAGTCGAATTTTTGTCATGTCATGTGCGCTCGCTGTATAATTAACNTCGTTATATTTAAAAAAAAAAAAAAAAAAAAAGCTCGGGGGAGAAAAGCAAGAGCAACCAGAGAGGAAATATCTTTCCAACATGTTCCAGATAACTCGTCTGCTGTTGCGTTTTCCTGTGTACAGTGCGGCCACTCCGTCTACGTATATTTTTATCCGTTCCCCATGTGTGACAGCAGCAGCACTGAGCCAGTCTTTGTGCTGAGTCGAGTTGCGTCTGGGGTCCCGGCCTGNACACACACACACACACACACACACACACACACAGTACTGCCATTCATCNACACACACACACACACACACACACACACATACATACACAGTACTGCCATTCATATCACCTCTGGATTAACAAGCTCTTATCCTTGCAAGTATGTTCAGGGGGAGGAAAGTGGTGTGGTGTGGTGTGGGGGCGGGGGGGAGGAGGATACAGTGTGCCTCCACCTCCAGGTTTTTTTTTTTTTTTTTTCCTGAGCTGGCACGCCGAACGATTGGGGGGCACAGAGTGGTGACATGAACTCACTGCTCTCACTTGTTAAATATCTATAAGTCGGTTTATTGTTAGGAATACTTGGATTTACGGGCTGCAATAAAGGACGCTGGCTCATCCTGAAAGCTGCGTTTGATAGGCATTATTGGGCATTTTAAGCCAACAGACACAATAAAATGTTTAGTAGACATTTTGAATAGACTAATCAGATGTTGCCCTGAATCCTAGCGTTGATATGTATTCATAGATGTTGAGTCATTCAGATTCTGTCACTTTAGAAATATCAGTTTTTCTTGTAAACCCCACTGTTCATTATCACTCAGAAACCCACAGTGTTGTGATGTGGAAAGCCCCCCCCCCTACACCTCCACCACCTTCTTCAGTAGATGGTGACATTCACATAAAATACCATAGATCTAAGCGTATAGGTCTCTTTTTAATCATGCATGACACATTACAGCATTTTTTTCATCTTGTGTCAGCGCACAGTCAGCACCCACCGTCACCTTTTAAGCCCGTGACTCAGTGGAAAGAAGCTTCTTATAAACAGCCGGAGCAAAGCACTGTAAACATGGTCAGACCTGTTTGCCTCAAACGCAAAAGCGCTGGAAAAGGAGCCCGGGCCGGTTGTTGATCGGCGCGGTGACATAAAACAGGAGGCGCGGTTTGTCCACATGACGGCTTTTTTTTTTTTTTTGACGCCCAATCAAGACAAGTCGTGACGGTCACGGGNTTTTTTTTTTTTTTTGACGCCCAATCAAGACAAGTCGTGACAGTCACGGGGCGCTTGCGCACTCGTCCATTTGTCTGTGTCTTGTTTAGAGGAAGTGAAAGTCAGATTTTTAGAAGGGGCTGCCTTTGTGTCTTGTGTCGCATGCATTTGTGAAGTGTGAATTGTGGTATGAGACTTGGGGTTAGGTCAGGTCCGTCATGATATACTTCTTTCTTTTGAGATTTTGTTTATTTTACATTACTGCTAACTTTTAAAGATTATGCTCCTGTCAAAATTAAAACTACTAATAGGAGGAGGGGTGGGGTGGGTGGGCACTGGTGGTGATGGTCTCTGGTGACCTCTGGCAGCTTATGGGCCAATGCACTAGCAATGAACTTTTGCGGCTTGTCAACCCACATCTCTGTCGTTTCCTCTGTCACCTCTGTACTGTTTATCTTATACAAGCCCCTTTTGTTTCTGCCTTTATTTGAAGGTCAGTAAAAAAAAAAAAGTTTAGCACTGTAACTTTTTCCAAAAGTTACTCAAACAAGAGTAAATATTGCATTTGTTTGTTGGGGGGGGTGTAAGGGGACTATTTTCACTGGCGGATAAATACAGATTTGATGGATTAGGGAGTATTTACAGCAGTTGGACAGCGTGTGTGACTTAAAATAAACCACAGCAGCTATGTCAGTGTCAGCAAGTGCAACATTAAGTCTCACTGATGTGCTTTTAATCACGTTTGGGCAACATATTAAGGCTTTGGATACATATAGCACCTCAAGGTTCAGTATGTTAATCAGTTCTTTAAGCTGTGTTTTTACTATGATCTATGAAGTGGTATTACTGTCACATCACTTCAACATGGGTGCAGCTCACAATTTCAAAATTAATTAATGAGGTGTAATCACAGTCATTACATCTAATTATTGAATCAGTAAGAAGAAATTAGTCGCAGTTTTTAAAATTTTTTAAATTTANAATTATTGAATCAGTAAGAAGAAATTAGTCGCAGTTTTTTTAATTTTTTTAATTTATTTTTTTTTAGAATTTATCCTGATTACCTACAAAGATATTTATGAAAGCTCCTCAATCACTTTGTACGTTTATGTAAATCACTGTGTCTGTTTGAAACCAATTGGAGGAGAGTCACAGCCAACGGGATGGCCTGCTGTAAGTATCGCGTTTCAGTCCTGCATTTACACAGTGGGAGTTCCCCCCTCGCTCTGTTTTTCAGAGATAGCTTTTTCTGTAAACACAAGGGAGACAAGGCCTCAGTACCGGGCACGCCTGTTCACATGCATTGTAAGTATTGTGCTTCAGGTTAAGAAAAAAAACATTATTTATCTAAACGGCACCTGTTTGCCTCCTTTTTTTTTTTTTTTTTAACTGCTTCCCACTGGTCCTTTATTTTTTTTTTTCTAATTTTCTCCAAATCTTCATATGCCCCTGTACTAACATGTGTCTCCTGTCTCCTGTGGTCGTCTTCCCACCAGTAATCACTATCACATCCAGCTTTACAGCCCGGGCCAGCACCTCTGAAACTCTGCGGCTGCCATCATTAGTGGTTCTGTGGCCAATTTTACCCCGGCCAGTTGTTTTCACAGGTTACGGTAATGACAAAGTACTGGGTGATTCCCTCTAGTGTGTGTGAAACGACAGTTTGCTTTTTTTTTTTTTTTTTTTTCTCATCTCATACTATTCCTCCTTATTCCTCCATATCTACTGAAATACCTTAAAGGATTATTAGTCTCTGCAGCCTTCTCTCTCTCTCTCTCTCTCTCTCTCTCTCTCTTTCTCTCTCTCTCTCTCTCTCTCTCTCTCTCTCTCGCTCTCATCTCACAGGACTGTAGCAGCATCGCCTCAGAATGACCTAAGCAGTCATCTGCGAGTGCTGTGGAAGTCTCAAATGCCCATTTCTTGTTCTATGCCGAGGCTTCATCTCTATCACCTCATCCCACTTATCCTCCTTCCATCTCTCTTATCCCCTGTGGCCCAGTGCAGACAGCGCCGCGGGTTTTGCGTTTCTGTCTTCGGCACAAAAAAAAAGAGAAGAGAAAAGGTTACGACTACTCCTCTTAAGAATATTTTCATGTTGTGTTGTGTTTTTTTTTTTTTTTTAAACTGTTCCCCACGTCTGAGCCTTAATCACAAATGAGCTGGCAGATGCTTGCCTTGAGGGGATCTGCACAGAAGGGAGGCAGGCTGCTTGACTAATTTTCAAAATCCGAAATGCATTCTGTGTAATGTGAGCGTAATAGTTCATCTGATAGGCACGCGTTACACAGGCAGATTCGAGGCCTGATAATTGTGTTTATCTGCTGGGGTGTTGTAGAGCGAGCCTCATGCAAAACAGACACACCACCACCACACACACACACACACACACACACACACACACACACACACACACACACACACACACACACACACACACACACACACAGAAAGCAGACTTCCTAATATGTTTTTTTATGTAAGCAACAACAGTAAAGCGTCTGAGAAAATCCCAAAGTGAAAAGGGCAATTTTGAGCAGTTCATTGTTGCCATAGCAACTGTTGCTGCCTCCTCGAGCTCGCCGAAGACTGCAAAAAGACGTCTTGGGTGGGTTTCAACAGGCAAACAAAAATAAATCAGAGTGAACATTCCCTCTCCTGATGCTGCTGCTGCTGCTCATCCTGATTGTGGCTCCAACTGGCCTCGCTGTCACCGCCGTGCCACAATGCCCAGTAGTCAGTCATGGGTGATACAAACCATGCCCTAGCAACTGCTATCATGCTATATTTAGGCATGCAGCAACTAACCCTGAACTACCCTAATCTAATATCTAATGAAGGTTCTTTAATTGAACAGTACCAGTTGCTGTAGTCTCCACGGAGATGGAGTGGACTCTGGATGCAGCATGGGACGTTTTGTCAGTCTTATTTCCTGTGCATCTTAATTTGCTTAGAATAATGATCAATAAAATATAGATTATTACCTTATTTTGCTCAAGACTGCACAACTTTAACATCTAATATTGCAGCTGATGTCAAAAGAGCCACAGTATCAAATTGCCTCAGGAATGACACTCGGTTTCAAAAATAGAACTGCCATTGCCTTCACCGTAGTGTGACGTAGGCTACACACTACAGTAGTCATAATGCGAGGCAGGGTCTATGCAAGGACAAAGGATTTACCACGATCTACATTCACAGCCAGCTAAGCATACACACTGATGATCAGCGCGACGCTGCACTGGGCGGAGCCCCCAGCGCCCTGTTTGGCACGAGCCTGGTAACGCTGCAGCATAGTGGGTGACAGACTGCAGGCCCTCTGACCTCCCTGTCTTACCCACAGGGGCGGCATTGCAGCTGGGGAGCCAGCCTGTCCCTCAAACCCCCCACCCTTGCTGTGTGCAATGTGAACGACAGAATGAGAGAGAAAAAACAAGGAAACAGACAGATGCATGATAGTGCAAAGTGAAAAAGAGGAAGGAGAGACAGTCGATTTTCTACGGTGTCTGTCTGTCTGTCTGCGTTGTGACATTGTTCCGACTGGACGTTGCATGAGAGGAGCTCTTTTGCAGAAATCTTTTAGATGTTGCACAAAACCTACTGGCATCAACCTCCGCCGTGCGAACATGAAATTGGCCGCGTTCTCATGTTGACTCACATACTAGTGCAGTCTGTGTAAACCAGAGAGGCAGAGAGGCTTGTTTGCACTGCATGTTATGACATAAAAAATATAACCCTCTCCCCCGACCCCATCCCATATCACCACCACCACACTCCTCTCCCCCTTCTGTAAATACACAACAGTGCCGCAGTCCTTTTCCTTTCACTCTGTCAATGCACGGCTCGATGTTCAAGTTCAGACATATGAAGAAGAAAAAAAAATTGAAATCACACAAACTCTTGCCCCATACATTATCGCCCTAGGCAACCATCACCCGACGCGGCAGTGAGCCGTACACAGCCCCTCTGTTTGGGAACATAAAAAAGCTCAGTGTGGGAACCTCTGTGAAGGGCAACCACACTCAATCCCAAAACTAACAGCCTGCTCATAGGCAAAACAGATTTTTTTTTTATAATCTGCCTGTTCAAGCTCACCAGAACAGCCACATCTCAAGCTGTCAAATATTACTCCATGTATTTAAGAAAGGAATAATCACTAGTTTAACAATAAAAAAAGCCTCTAAATGGACTGGAAAAACTTTTTTCATTTTTTTTCTTGTGAAAGTGTAATCATTTCTTTTAATTTCATGATATCAGCATCATTTTTCGTGATATGTCCTCAGTTTGTGTTCTTGTTTAGCTTCTCTCAGCTGAGTGTTTTATGGCTGCAAGTCACAAGTGTCAGAGGTCAAGTCTAATTTCTGTGAGAGGGAGCCATACTTTCTGGTCAACCTCAATTTTTTCCCATAGTTGCGGACTGAACCAGCGAATCCCCAGAACTATTCCAAGGCTTACGAGTCACACACACAGTCACAGTCTGTTATTTGAAACAAAAAAAAATAAAAAATTGTATACCGGGAAAAATTGTCAAGGGCTCAGGGGTAACAGGTTTGAGTTTTGGGAGTGCTGAGGTATGAACACCGGACGCTGCGTTTGGTTTTTAACCATTGCGATGCTTTGTTAGCACTTTCTTGTGGCTGACTTGTCAGAACACATTAGTGGTAAGTTTGCTCCCGAGGTCACCTCAGGCAAAGTCCTCTGTCATCTAGATAGAGTTATGTGTGTGTGTGTGAGCGAGAGAGAGGGATTGAGGGGAAGAGGGGGGCGAGTTAGAGGCTGAAGAAGGAAGAGATCACACACATGCTACTGACATGAGGAGGTCTTCGCGCGCCTCCATTTTTTGATCTTCGCTTCTGGCGGTGTGTGTGTGTGTGTTTGTATATGTGTGTGTGCATAAGTTGTTTTTTTTTTCTTCTCTTAAGGAGTGTGTCGTCAGCTCTTCCAGCTGCAGCAATTCTCCCTCTCATAATGCTGTTGCATGCCCAGCGTATTTGATCTGCGATATCCAGCGAGTACACATAATGTCAGCATCTTGTGTAAGTGGATCCGCACACTATTGTTAAAATTAACCACATGCACAAACATCCCCAAACAACAATAGCCGGTCATATTAGAGCTCTGGCAATTTTATTTTCCATCATATTATGAAACATATAAAAGAACTTCACAGAGGACAAAATCATCTGAGCCCAAACTGAAGGTGCATTAAAAAAAAAAAAAAAAAAAAAAAAAAAAGAAAAAGCAGAGAATGTAACCGAGATTATCCCTCAAATAATTATCATCATTATTCTAAACACAAAGAGCATTAATGTGGTGCAATAGTAGATCTAAGTATCTTTTTTAAATTGTGTTTCTACAAAGGTGAGACCATTAAATAGATTTTATTGGAACAAACCACAAACGCATACACACAAGCTGCTTAAATCCCACGAACAATCTCATACATATGGAGCCTGGGAGGAGAAAAGAAAACCTAATTTTTGGGCACAATTTAATCATCTGTGACTCTTGACTGAATATTGTTTTTTTTGGTGTGAGAAACCTGCTTTCAGGCTCTGTCTCTTCCTCTCATGCCACCCAAACACACGTCAAACAATGATCTCAAATAGGCCAACCCCCTTTCTCTATAGCTATAAAGTTAGGAGACATTTTGAATAAATAAAAACACTTCTTCACTTACTCTTTGGCTGCATCAGTACCCCCACTGACGCTCACATCCCCAAAATAAATTTTATAATATTCTGACTGCTGCTGAGAAGATCATAACTCCATATTTAATTTTAGACATAAATGGTTTCCAATAGCGACCATAATTATCAACATCAAGAGAACGGCTCAGTCCTTATGTCATATTTCTGCGATAGTCCAATGACTCTCCATCATCATTGAAGGCCCTTTTTTTGCTCAAGGGGCCTCTTTCTGCCCATTTGCCCCAGATCACCTGTATCTTAGATCTGGCCATGATATCTAATTTGTTTAACCTCATGGGCATACTCAGTAGTCTACGATGTGCTTTACATAACTGGAGGCCCACGTATAAAATTGAACTCCTAGTATCTTATACGAAAAAAAACCTGTACGTATAAAACAACAGGTGGCTTTAATCACCTTTTTTTTTTTTTTTTTTTTTTTTAAGTTAAGATAAGCTAAGCAGCTGTTGGCCGTAGCTTTATATTTACTGCGTTGGCAATCCAGGGATACGGAAAGAGATAATTGGACTGAGTAACGACTGAACTTTGCGAAATGTCTCTAATCGCTTGCACATCTGCATCGTATATCACCCAGACGGATTCTTCCACGTTAACCTCACGGGTAAAATGATACTTGTTGTTATTCTCACCTCTTCATCATCAAAGCTTTAGCATTTTTTTTTTTTTTATATAAACCGCGCCGTGTTTACCCAGGCCCGGTTCCTTCCCTCTTTTACAAGCTCTGACAGGAGCTGTAGACAAGGAGATATGATCACAACCAGTAGCTAAAACCAGTGCGTGTGAGTGTATTTGTATACCAGTGCTTTGAAGGGCTTGAATTGAATGAGTGCATGTGTGTGTGTCGTACAGAGATAGAAAGAGAGAGAGACAGAGAGTAGTCAAGCCAATGGTAATCTCTGTGTGTGTTTCTGACCAGCTGGTGTGTCATTTTTAATTAGCATCTCATAAACTGTAAGGGAGGATGAGGCCACAGGGTTCTAACATTAGTCTTTTTTTTTAAAACATACAGTACAATATCTCAACTGTACTTAATGTTCTGAAACTCGGGGTCAGATCGTGTCCACTCAAAATCAAGCGTAACCGATGGGAAACTGTGTTACTAAACTGTGCGTGAGAACCTCGTATCCAGCCCCCTTAAATCACGAGGAATCCTAGACAGCAGCTTGAATGTCAGTTACTATCCCAACATCAGTCTGTTAAATTGACTCTGAGCCGCTGCCCATTGCCGCCGCCCGCCCGCCAAGTCATGTCTGCCTGCGGCTCGACAAATCAACTCATAAGTGTTTGTCTTTGCAAAATAAGCTTGACCCCACAACATGCCAGCTCGTGTGTCGAAAGGAGGGGTCAGAGAGAGAGAGAGAGAGAGAGGGGTTGGGTTTGGATTTTGGGAATCAAGCTGAGCAGGAACACACAACAGCTGCTTGTTGGAATAATAGAGTGGCTGAAATGACTGCACCACATGGGTCATATTACCCACCCGGGCTTTTAATAGGCTAGCTCTACTGCAGAGAGAAAAGATTAGTAGGGAGTACAGTAGCCCCGATCACATATCACAGATGAAAGTGTTTTGAAAGGTATGTTGACAGAGGAATATATTGCTTTAGTGTGTTCTCTTTGTAGAGGAGCATTGTAAGCTGAGAGGCTTTTCAATGAAGCACTTTTCCAGTCATGTTCTTCCCAAAAATATTATTTTTTTTTTTTCTTCAAAAGATCTTCCTAAGTTAGGAGTCAGTGTCCTGCACTTTGATGCATTTTGTTAGCTCATTGATGAAATCCTCGGGAGGGTTTCAGCTCCCTGTTGGAATCTCCATCAGGCGGGCTTGTCACAACGATTAAGTCATGCTCCCGCTCGGCTGGAGCTCGATTCTACATATGGCTACTGAGGTTTTTGGAAAAATATTTGTCAAAGTAATTTATATTTTAGCCCTGACTGTGGTGGTGAGGATTGCGAAGGAGAATTATTGCTCTTGGCAGTTTGCAGGGAGATGGAAAACCCAACCGTCGTTATTGGTTTTATAGGAGAATTAAATATATTTTAATGAGAGATTTTATTCATAACTTATATTTAGATCTAATCCTCAAACTATGAGCCTCTGCATACTTGTTTCTCCGCAGCTCCCATGTGCTCTCGGTGGCTCGCAGCGCTCCGCAAGGCTTTTTTATCCGTTTTTTCCTCCTTTCGCAGAAAATTGAAATTAAAGACGTAACCAATCGTTAAACACACACTCAACTCTGACCAATTTCCTGTCGTGATTAAGGAGTAGTATACATTGTAAATGCCTCAAAACCACTAGTATGACAACAGACAGAGCAAACGGTTTCCATATAATCTCACTTTTAAAATTGCTAAATTAAAAGTTATTACTAGAGTTCTGCATGCCGCTCCCTTCTCTCTAGCTCCGGCATACCTCTCTTCTGTTAGTACATTGTGTTAGGTGTAGCGTCGTGTGTTAAGTTTGATTGGGGCGCATGACCGCCTGTGACAGCCAAGTGACAAATAAATCTGTTCCCTTTTTTAATCAGAGGACATTTGGATGGGACACAGAGATCGAGCCTATTTTTACATTTATCCGAGAGGAACAATAGAATCAGTTACTGATTGTTTCTTTTAACCCTTACGTACTGTTCCACATTTAACAGCTGTAAAAACACCCCTCGACTTTTCCTAAAGTGGCCAAAATACACAAAAATGAAAATATTTTAAAATGTTATGTTTCATTTTTTTTTTATTTTTTTTTTTTTAGGTGCTACAATTTTTTATCCATTGAGGTTGTTCTAAGTCAAATCTGACTGGTATCTCTTGACATGAGCAGTGTAAAACCTAAACAAATCAACTCTCCCTGCTCTCTGAAACATGAATCGAGGTTTAATCACATATTTATTGATCAGTCAGATCCACTATTCATGCTTTGTAAACAGATGTGTGGTTCAAAAACTTGGTATAAACACTTTTTATGAGGAGATTCTTAGACCGGGTCAAAATTGAGTCAGAACACATTTTGAGGGTGTAGAATATGAATAGCACGTAAGGGCTAACCATGACCATGATCGTTCCCTAACTTAACTAGTCTCAACCAAACCTCAAAGGAAATTCTGTTATTTTTTAACTGGAGTCTTTTTTTATTTGCTTGATATGAAAAAAACCCCTGTTGGATCATAACGCCTAAATAACAGAGAGTGGGCTGCAGGTTAGTAACCTGTGAGTAAGATGACATTTTTCATACATCTGTCTGGAGGCTGCCAGATCTCAGCGAGGCCAACACCATGTCTGCATAGGAGGCGTAGCGGGAGCAGCAGCAGTGTCACCCACGTTTTTTGGAAGCACTCTGAGCCCAACACACAATCGCTGCAGATGCACACGTATAGTGCAAGTGAAATGCGAGCTGTGTGCAACCCGTGTCAATAGCGGTATTGATTTAAAAATAAAGTGTATCTCTTCTGTCAGACCCAGAAATTAAAGAAAATCTGAAAACGGAAAACATTAAAAAACTCAAACCTGCCCAGCACTTGCACTGTGTGAAGGCTCTCAGGACTGAAAACATGAATCCATCGCCACGCTGGTGCGAAGTGTTGGGTGCAAACATTGGGAATGAAAGAGCTGGGATGGCAGGAGGGCTCCTCTAATGTGCTCTGGGGTTCCAGGTTCCTTAAAGGTCTCGCTTATCAAAGCTAGAAATGCTGTTTTCCATTTGCTGTCCTAACTGTCTTGACATTTAAAAGGGCCTCTGATAAGTGCTGTGGGGCCTCTCTGTGACGCCTCTGCACAACACTACCCTGAAAAATCAGAATTTTAGCATAACGAAAATCGAGGTTTGAATTTGTAGTCATCCTGCTATCGGGAATCAGCTTATGGCGCTTCAAACTTTGAATAAACAGTGGTTTACCATGTTCTGCGCAGGTCAGCACATCCTTTATGTAACCTGAAAGAATGAAAGGTATGTCGTCAGATACGAAGTGACAGTGGTAAGTCCTCACTCAGCCCAAAACAACACATCTTCACACGTCTATTCTGGTTTTTCGAATGGCTGTTTGCCCTTTCAAAAACACCCATTGAGCCAAACAAAACCTTCACATAGTGGAAAATAGAAAAAGCTCCCTGCCAGCTGGCATGTATTAAAATCCCATATCGTCCTAGTTCTTTCTCTTGAAACCTATTTTTTGTTGTTTTTGTTGCTAATTGAGTCGATTTTTCCCTGGACTTGTTTTGATGTGGGATTACAGAGAACTTACTTACTGGGTTAGGATGTTTTGACCAGTTCTGTTCCTCTGTGACTTTGGCAAATGCTCTTGCCAAATCTGGCGTAACTTGTTTTTTGCTTCTTAGTCCTGAAAGAGTAATTCTTTGAAATGTGTCATTCACAAAAACCTCTCATTCATGCTTACTGCCAGTGTGAATTTAGCATTTCTACTCATTAGTGAATACAATGTAGAAAATCTGACCTGTATTTATGCTATTAGGGGGTATTTATGTACTGAAAATATAGCACAGAGAACAATTAAGTCGTAGCTAATGCTTAGAGTTGATATTGATTTTCTCTTGGCAAATATGCATGTATGTCTGCAGTGATTCACATTCTAATTTTTGGCATCACATCTTCCTCTGAGTCTTGTAACAGAATGTGATAAAACGCCAGATGAAAGCAAAATGTGACCATCAGGAATGATGAGCAACGATATCTGTATTTGCATAACAAAAATATAATGACAAGAATGATTTAACAAGAATATGGCTATGAATTCAGAGATAATTGAATCATATGGTGTCTAAAATTTCAATTATGTAAATATAGATTTGACTGATCGAGCGATACTTCTCATTTCTGTCTAATAAAAAGGATTTTCCCTCCTGATGCGTGGCAAAAGAGGTTGAAAAAGACCCTCAAGATGATATATTTTTGCCTTGACTTGAAGATGGACCGATTATCCATCACATTTAAGCTGATCGTTAATCGAGACTTCATTGGCAAAGTCAATTTTAAATATCGTTCATTCCTTGACTTCATTATACTGTTGTGTCTCTGCTAATTTACAGTCGCTTTCACACACCAGATGCCAGATTTGGCAGCAATATTTAGGCTCTGTCAGTAATTGAATGAAGCTGTAAGGAGCACTTAATCCACCTGTGTCTGACTTGACAAAAAGCAGCTCCCTTACTTCTAACAGCACAAAGAAGCCAGCAAATATTTATACATATTCCACTGCTGTAAGCGGCATAATTCCAGACATTATATAATCTTGAAGGATGAATTAAAGGGATTGTCCAGTCGTTGTTGAGATAATCCCAAAGTAGCTGAGAGAAATCCAAGTAGTAATGTGCACTCTTACTGTATGTTTGCATAGGCCTGTCAGAATAATGAAGTAATCGACTTATAGTACAGTGACGTAAATGTCAACATCATCATGTAGCGCCAACTCTCCAATTCCACCCCTTATATTATTATGCCATTATATTATCATCACATGTGTGCTATAATATGATCCTCAATAATGCAGTTTATCGCAATTATTTACCGCGGCAATATATCGTCCAACAATAGTAGCCACTTCACCGATAGAGAGCAGTAACTGAGGAGATAAGAAATGTAAAATGCTTCATGTGTTCTAGCACTTTCTCTAGCTTTAGAAAACAGTAAACCACACTGTCTCTGTCTCAATGAATATGTTCCTTCCACCTGAATCCCGTGTCTTGGCCCCTGCTCAGCTACTCATGAATAGGAGAATATAATGACTTTCGAACAGGTCGCGCTGCTTCTGCATACATTGAACGCCTCGGCGGAAGAAATGAAAGGAGTCGCTCTTGCTCTTTTGTTTTGTCTTTTCTCTCTCTCTCTCTCTCTCTCTCTCTCTCTCTCTCTCTCTCTCTCTCTCTCTCTCTCTCTCTCTCTCTCTCTCTGTGTGTGTGCACCTGGATGAAAAGTTAATGCATACCAAGCAGCTTCCTCATCAACCATCTGCTGCTGCTTCATCCTGAAAGGCTTCTGATCCTCGCTTTACTTTTTACGCTCTGTCTGCTCTAACCACCAACCTGTCTGACCCCCCCGCCCCCCCGTTTAGAGATGTGAGTTTAGTGCAAAAAATTTCAACCTTTCTTTGCAAGACCACGCCCAGATTCCCTGCAGAACCATAGAGGGACAACACCGGCGTCATCGAGCTCAAAATTTCGCACAATCAAATCAAATCACTAATGAATCTAGTCAGGGCATGGAGTTCAACTCTTCTTATTCCATGAATCAGCTGTATCCTGTCCTGAGCTGCAGCCTCTATTTTTCCCCAGTGTCGACAGAGTTATGACCTTCCCTGGCGGAACAACTTTCACTCCATTGAACAGCTGCTGTTTACCCCTCCTAATCGCAGGCAGCTGAACATCCATCAGACCACTAATGAATAAAATTGCATCATATCATGCCCTTCCCCACTGTAACTTAATGACACTCCATACTCCATGTCACACACTCTCAAATGTAGCCTTTTTATCCGGGGCCCACCCACTGTTCTTACAGGCGTTTACAAGGATCGACTTTGACTTTTGATGAGATGACTTTTTTTTTTTTTTTTTTAATAAAAAAACAAAGGCACTCAAAAACCAGTTGAGAAAACCCCATAAAATAAAATAAAAAAATCTCACCTCCGCAGACGTCGCTTATGCCATCCGCCCATCAGCGCCGCGTCTATTGCGGCCAAGTGTCTAGGAGGCTTGTCTGTCATGGGATTGGAGCTGTAAAAAACTACAGCTGAAAGCCGTTAAACGCAGCATTTTACACACCGCTTTTCCTCTTACACGTATTCAAGACCTCCAGACGAGCTTGTTTTCTACAGTAAACTAATTTGCTGTTGTAAACTTTTACTGTGCATTGTTACGGAGTCTGTTTGGAGGTTTGGTATCAAAAAAAAAGGAGACAGAGAGGGGGAGAGAAACTGGTCTGATAATAGTGAGGACAAATGTGTTGCAGGACTCATTACAACTAAAGCCATCAGTGACAGAGAGAGGAAAAAAAGTGTTGTCTTTTATGGTGCTGTAAACACAGTGTGAAGTTGCGTGCTTATTGGCTTCTCTCTAATTAAACTGGGAGACAGAGGACTTGTTAAAAAGCAGCCCCTCGTACTGTACTGTGATCCCGCAGGCTCCGCAGACATGCCGCCGCGTTACCGTTCCACGACCATCGTCACTAAGTTTTTCCACGGAAGGAGGCTTGTTCGCAACCTGCCAAAGAAGTGCCGTAAATGAGGTGACGAATAGAAGACAGCGCAGTACATGAAACACATCTTCTGCCTTTTTTGTGGTTACGCCTCATACCCCGGCCCCGCCCCACGAACCAGCGGAACCCGACTGATGATGAATGGGGAAAACGTTGGTGTTTTTCACGGATCAGGAAGCAGAAGCACCTCACCCACCTGCAATGTGCCTACACCTCCAACCCCCCACCCTATGATTCAGCTGGGTCCAGCTCACATCTGCTCCACATGATCATTATCTAGGCCCATGCTAAATCATAGAGGGAAGGTGGCAGCGGTGTTGGTGCTTTGAGACACACGGAGACAAGCTCATTTTTATACATGTCGTGTCGCTCTTTTAACGGAAGACACCGAAATAGACGGGCCGTTTCATGTCTGCACTCGATTGATCTGATGAAAAGAGTAACTGCTGTTCACTGACTCTGAACCCCCACCAAAATCTATTGTGAAAGACGTCAGATCTTCGTCAGGTCATTAGCTCCGTTTTCCGATAAATTTCCACCAACATGCGCCTTGCATGTAATTGCGCACTATCCTATTGTATTTGATTGATTTGAGCTCATCCTGTGATGTCCGCAAGTTGCGTGCGTGCTCGCTGATGTGCAGTTATTTGTTCTGGTGGTAAATGCCACATAATGTGACATTCTTAGTAATGGACCATTTAGCTCTCTCCAGTACCTGGAAGTAGGCTTGATAACATGGACTATAGACTATACACTGTCTCAAAGAAAGAAAAGAGGGCCTGCGCTCAGACACATTAACACTTGGAGGCCCCTCATTAACTTCAGTGAGGTCAGCGTAGTGACGCATCCGGGGGGCTGACACAGAGGGCTCGAGGGGGAACAAAAGAAAACCACGGTATCATCCGATGAAGTTTTGATGTGAAGTCATCCAGTAAAGTGCTACGCTAGGCAGTCAAGCCCACATTCCTAATAATACGAGAAAGTTATAATGCATGCAGAAGTTTTTGAGATTAAGACAAGAAAACAATTACTAAACAAAAGAGAAATGTGCAGAACGAGCCAATGAAAGCCATGAGGGATTATCGGGTGGTCCTCCTATGGTTGAGACGTACAACACAAGACCTTTAGTAAAGAAGTTAAGAGTAAATAAATATGGACAAATACATAGAAAAGCTAAGCAAAAATATAAACTGTAAGGATATCAAGAAAGGCGAAATGATAGTGAGGGTGGTTATGAGGTTAAATGATTTAATTCAGAAAGAAGACTGGTTGATTTCTCATGATTTTTAGATGGTGGAATGTCTAATATGACCTTGTAATTAGTGCCTTTGAATCTAATTGAACATTTAGAAAAAGTTGGCTGGGGAAATGCGTGGTGGAGATTATTGGCTGACCTTGTGTGGTAATTATGGATTTGGAAGGCAAAGTGAAATAAATTTTGAACACATACCAGAGCTCGGTTTTTAATACATTGAAAAACAAAACAACAAATTAAAAATTTTTTTTTATTTCCTCCGACTGTTTACTGTCCAGTTTCTGTTTGATTCATTCACTAAAATACCTCTAAACTACAACTCTCAGCATCCAGCTGCCGAACTCCAGATGAGAGAAGATCTGAGTCGCTCGACATGTCAACGGCACGTCACCCTCTTATTACTGCGCTGTGCTCTCTCAGCAATTAAGCTTTAGAATTGTAGCGTTTTTTTGTTTTTTTTTTTCCACCATTAAGCACATGTCAGTTTTTACGGACCATCGATTAAACCAGTGCCATTGACTTTAAGACTTGATACCCTGGAATCTCACAAACCTTCAAGGTTCTTTCTGCTCAATAACATTTTTAGCTTTACAAGATAAAAACGCTGTTAATTTGGGTGTCGCTGTTAATTACGATGAAACGCTGAAGGTACAAAACAAGAAAAAAAAACAAAGCAGGGGTATTTTTAAGACTATAAATATTTAGTTTTCTCAGTGTAGAATCAAGGAGTGGATCATGTTAAAAGAGTGATTTATGTGATCTGAATGTGAAAGGCAGCTGCCTGTTTTGGCAGGCCACTCAGCCTTCATCATTTCTCCCACACATTCACTGTCACGCTTTAAATTTGAACCCATCAGCCGTTTCACACTCTGCACTGCATTAATACACACACACACACACATACAAGCACACACACACGCACACTCATGGATCAACTATGTGCACACATAACAAGTACTTACCCAGTGACCGCACCTGCCTACGCCCACCAGGCAAACATGCATAAACACTCTCACACATTCACACACACATACACACACACACACACACACACACACACACACACACACACACACACACACACACACACACACACTCACACACACACACACACACACTTTAAGCCCACGCATCATCTAATCCATATGCACATCCGTCTATCCATCCATCTGTCTGCACTCCACGCAAACCACCTATGCACATCCGTCCACTCTGCATGCGCATTCTCCTCGTGTGCTGTCAGCAGTCACCCGGTCAGGGCTCTGTATGACTGACTGACAGACAGGGGACTTTGAACTAATTGAGCTTGCGGCGGGGGTCGGGTGGAGTATAAATATCCATATGATGAATAGACAACCTCCACCTGGGAGTCCACATACCTACCATACTCATCCTTAGCCCTGATGATCCTCCTGCCCTTGACAATTTAGAGAGAGCAGATCAAACAGCGATAAACAAGATGAACGGTGGCAAATTGATGTTTTTTGTTTGGTTTTTTTACTGCCTGTTAGAGCTTTATACAGCCTGATAAACCTCAAGAGTGAGTGGAGCATTAAAATGAAAACATGATCTTTTTTTTTCCTAGGGGCAACCTTTTGGATAGTGCCGTAGATGGAGAAGTTCCGTTTTTGATAATGTCAGAGTGAGTGAAGGGTCAGCTACTGAACAGTGCCACCGAGATCGAGAGGGACACTGTGTCTTCATCGAGGACACGTAAGCAGCGGACACGCAGGATTAGGAGACCCACATAGAAAAGATAACAGACGCAGTTATTGACACCTTGTATACATTCCTTGCATTTGTAACAACCAGCCACAAATCGGTCCTTATCTACGCCTAGGACAGATGGTCCGTTGATATCTGATACAAATCGAATTCACTGACATATTGAAAAGAAAAAAAAGAAGAGGAGTGTAGAACCTCCATGTGAAACACAAGACTAGGTTTTTCCAATAGTGGCCAGGACTGTTGATGTAAAAGCCAGAGTGCTTCTCTGCGGGTCACGAGGTAGAGCGGTCGACCACCAATTGGAAGATTGGCGGTTCGATTCCCCGGGACATGTGGTCGCATCCTTGGGCGAGATACTTAACCCCTGAATTACCCCTGACGACTGCGGCAACGGTGTGTGAAAGCTGGAATGAATGTGACAGTAGTGTAAAAAAAAAAAAAAAGTGGTTGAAAAGATTTGAAAATTGCTATATAAGTACAGTTGTTTCCTATTTACCATTTGAAACAACTTGCGAGCAGCTGAGGCGAGTGATGAAGTTACACTACACTCAACCCCTGACATTCATGTTCATACGGAGTCCAGCGAAAAAAAAACCAACCTGTTAATAAAAGTCAATACGCCATGTTAACAGCAGCGTCTCTGGTTCGATTCCACCATAGGGATCTACACTGTAAGGTCATCCTCCTCTTTATTTCCCTGTCATGATTCAGGAAGTGAAACTTTTCAGATTTAATAAGTGGAGTTTCAGCACTGCAATTGTATCTCTGGAAATGTATAGGGGTCACGTAAGGTCAACCGCTTTTTACTGTACTGGCTTTAAACTCACACGGTGCAGATATATAACGTTTCTCAGTCTTGCGCGTGCCATTTCCACCTGTTTGTCAATGTAAGAACACACCTGATGATACCGTCATCTTTTCTTGTGATGCACTTCTTGGAATGATTCGCCCTGACTATAACCTAAAACCTGCCAGACACTGAAATCAAAGCATCTACCCACCACCACCCCGACCTCCATCCTCATCACTGTGCTATTTTAATACCCCTGCTTGCCTGTTTCTATAGTTGTGCCTCCTCCATGTAATCCTTTGCTGTTAGGGGGGGCGTGGGGGGGTTGAGATCTACTGTATTTCTCTCCTTTTCTTTCATGCACGGAGAGTATATTTGCATTTTTGCGATCAGAACCGAGCAGCTCAATATTAAATATACAGGAAAAAAAAAACATGGTTTGTCAGAGGAGCCCGTCTTTGTGTTGCAGACTCTCAGAACAGCTAGCAGGCTCCACGCAGAGAGAGAGATAGAGAGAGAGAGAGGCAGAGCCGACAGTGGGCATTCATCCTCTCAACATCCACAGCCTTAATTAGAAGCCTAATTACACAGGGAAATGGGATGCCAGGGGAGAAAAGAGGGAGGGATGTAGGAGGTAGAGAGAGGAGAGGAAAAGGACGGGTGGTGGTGGTGGAGGGGGGGTGGGGGTTCATGCTTCAGAATGGCAGTGCTCAAAAATAGACCCCCGCCCCTCTCTAACACCCACGACCACCACCACCTCCAACGTACATCTCGTCATCTCGCACCCATGTGACCCGCCAAGGGACCGAAAACGCGGCAGCTGCAGAGGCTGATGAAGCCAGGGCCCCACACCTCCCCCCACCCCACCCCACCCCACCATGTCTGACTCAACCCTTCTCTTACCAGACACCCACCCCCCCACCACCACCTACAGAAACTCCCTCTATTCCCAGTTATACCACCATCATGGCTGCCAACTTAGTCGCTGCTGAATGCTCTCCATGTCTGTCATATCTCCCTCGGGTGTGTGTGCGTGTGTGTGTGTGTTGGCGCAATGTGTAGCTGAGTGTGTAAGTGTAAGCACGACAAACGCTTCTTATTGCAACATTTGACATCAATTTTATACAACCTTTTTTTTTTAAGTCACAGATGAGAAAAGAGTCAGATTCCACATTGAATATTGATGAATTGATCTTTGAAGTGCCGAAGTTTTCAAGTTTTTAGGATTTCAGAGTAATAATTTTCAACATCTTGCTTCATCCATCTTTAACCTGCGCACACGGAACTACAATTTTTACCCCTCCTCACATAATATTGTGTCTGTACTTTCATTCTAGGATGTATCTCATCGCACACTCCCTGCTCACTATTTTTCAACTTTCTCTTCAAACCACAGCAGGTCTCCGTTTCTCTCTCGCCTTCATCTTCTCAGTACACAGCCAAGCTACTCCCCCCCCGCCCCCCACCCCCCACCTCAAAAGGAGTCATCTCTTAATTATTAAAGGAGACCTTAATGGAAGCCCCAGGTCCTCGAAATTGCAAAAGCCCTGACATATCGTTGCCGTGCATGCGTGTCCCCTCTCTGAGGGCAACTAACTAGCAGTGTCAGCGGTAAGCTCCCGACATGTTGCTGCCTCATTCTTTCAACATGCTGATCTGTCTCCTGCTGAAACATTGATGAAGACCTCCACAGCGCATCAAGTATAACTAGTTTAGTACTTACTGCCGCCATCATATGCTACCTGACACGACTCCCTTAACCCCTTACATACTGTTTATATCTGACCCAATTTTCAGTTTAAAGTATTGAAAAACAACTTTAACTACATTCTTTAAACCTCAAATTTGCTGATTTTTTTTTTCCTATGGTGGCCCAGAATGTCCAGAAATGGAAATATTTTGGTGCAATTGGTATACATTTTTGCACATGGAAGTTGTTAAAGATTATTATTTCAATCTGCTATTCAAATGTTGTTGAATCTTTCACTTTCAGTGAGTGAACAGAAATAATTATGGCTCTTGCATTTTTATTTTTGATTACATCATATTATAGTGTAATTGTAAATGAATTGTGCCACATTTAAATAAAACATGAATGCAAAAGATATTTGTGGTTCAAAACTTGGTATAGACATTAAAGCATTAAAAACCAAAGCATTTAGATTAAAGCTTTAGTTTAAATTGTAGTGTTACTGAAAATTTTAAAGCAATTGCCACAGATAATAATCTTTAGCAATTGGTTTTCTCGGGGGCAGGTACACTCTCAGTTATCTTTCATATGCATAGAATAGTGTAGGGCTGCAACGATTAGTCGACTATAAAATTTCGTCGACGTGAAATTTCATCGTGGACTCATCATATTAACACTAGAACCGCCGCAACGTAGCCATTTTAGCCCATGACTTTTCCTAAATATAGGTTTTAAATATTTCTTGAAGCCAATAATGTACTAAAATAAAACACAAAGGGATTTCTGAGTATTTATACCTCCCACCGCTGTGCGCTCACAGCTGCCCTGTTACATTGTAATACATTTTGCGCAGTTTGTTTTCGCGCTGATTCGCCGGTCTGTGGTTTCCATTTGAGAGAGAAGAGAGTCAGAGTTATTGTTGTCAGTGTAGACGACCCTTACGAGCTCAAACATATTGTTTTTTTCTTCGTTTATTTTGTGATTAGAGTAGGCTACAGGCTACATAGACCTACTTGGTGGGGCGGTGAGATAGTTCACATCAGCAATGAGGAAAATGATTTTGAGACATGGTGTGTTATTAAAGTTTTATTATAACATAACATACCTATGAA
>JANJYP010133986.1:0-12099 GCA_024605115.1 Rastrelliger brachysoma | reverse complement strand
GTTTGCAAATTCTCTTTCAACTTTAACTTTCCCACAGACTTTCTGCCCCACAAAGGTGTTCTGTCATTCTGGGGAAAACTGTTGAACCACTTCAAGCGACGTGAGAAATACAAAGCGCTTTAAATTTTCATTCACCGCCAATTCTGACAACTGTTCAGGTATAATTATAGACACAAAGCACATAATAATCCAGTAACATATCCCTGCATGGTGTTAACCAATTGCATTTATCAAGGTCTGGATTATTAGCAGCAGCTGAATTCTAAAAGTTCACCTGAAGAGCTTTGAAAAGCAAACTGGTAGCTTTAGTTTTTCTGATTGAACCAGGAGTACTTCTGGATTTTTCAACAGAGCAAAACAGGGAAATGTATCAAAAGATAACAACCAAGAGTCTGACAAAGAACAAGAGCGATGGCTGATATCTAAATCCTAAAGAGGAACACACCTCCATAACTCCACTCTCTCTTTCACTGACTTTATTGGGAACTATACTCTACTGAAAGTTAAGATACTATGTCAAACATGCAGCCTATGGGCCAGAACCAACAGGGCGTCTAATCCTTGCTGTCTTCTTTTCCTTCTTTCCACCTGTCCTTCCTCCCTTTCTTCCTTCCTTCCCTAAAAATCTTATCTTATCACTATACAGCACCGTGAATTGCGCAGTTCCTGCCCTCTCTGCCCTGTTTCATGGGCCAACCCACACAAGAATTTTGCACTAATCTGTAGCTGAAAGCAACACACAGCTGGTTACAACACAACACAACAGCTGAAACGATAAGAGAGCCTCCAAACTGAAGAAGAGGCACAACAGCGATAACTTTATTAACACTGTATTAATGAGAATTTAATGGAAATGAATATTCCATGTTCTGTTGCAGGTTTACACAATTTTAAATTATTCCAAGTAGCCCAGTATCACACCAACATCTCCACCCTAACTGCTTGTGGCAATTTGCACTGGTCTTTGTGTGTTGGATGGATTTTATTTACATAGTTAATTTTGTGCCAAATCCCCTTTATCTTTATTATTGCATATTTGATATTGCTGTAATCCTAAAGTAATGGAAAGTAATCAAGTTACATTACTTTAATATTGTGGTACTTTATGTTACTGACTGGAAATATGTGGAAATAAAAACCTATTTTTTGACAATTAAGTTCTGTTACTTCACAAATCTGTCAGTGAATAAGTACAGATCCTAATTTCACTAGTGAATCCAAGCAACTCTTTTGAAACTGGAAGAACCAAGTTGTGTGTGTGTGTGTGTGTGTGTGTGTGTGTGTGTGTGTGTGTGTGTGTGTGTGTGTGTGTGTGTGTGTGTGTGTGTGTGTGTGTGTGTGTGTGATTGTGTTTTTAGAAGAAGGGGGATTTGTCATGGGAGGATAACAGTGACTGTGAATGCCTCTGCTGCTTAAGCTATCTCTGAGGTCTCCTTGTTCTGTAGCATTACAGAGCGTAGTAAATAATCCACTTTGATGCGAGCCCGTGAAAACAATCAATCAACACTGCGCAAATTGATTCATTCTAAAACACAGAGGTTTGCGTAAGCTCAGAGCAGCATATCGCTAAGGTCTGCTAACATAGACGATGATACAAAAAATTGTTTTTTTGCTCGCATTGCTTCGATTTTTTTTTTTTTTTAAAGTCTAGACTTCATACATTCTTCAGAATCAGATAAGCTTTTAAAAAATTATGTCTTCTTTCCATCCAGTTCCTGTTTCCATTCCTTGGTTGTGCAACATGTGCTTACTTTCTTTCCACTTGAAGAGATATAAACCAGAGACCATCAGCTATTAGCATGCGCCCTCTTTCTCATCCAAGCACTTGAAGATCTGATGTCACAAAAGAAAAATAGGTTCAGCTGAGTTCTTTCAGATATTTTTCTACTGGTAAATTTAACCAAGCGTATTTACTCTGGTAATAAATTATTGAACACAACAAAGCTGTATGATATGATCAGAATAAAAGCATATTATAGGATATGATAGCATTAGAGCTATTAGAAAAAGTAGCTTGTTTTTATCTGCTGTATGATTTTACTTGGGGAGAAAGCTTCCAATGGAGGCTGGAGGCAGTTAATTTCACAGATAATATGCAATACACAGCATGTATATATTGATGTACCTCAGGCAAAGCAGAAGATATAGGCCCTCTGTCTTCCATACATCAAATCGTTTCCTCACATTTGACAGCAGTTTACCATCAGTCATGGATTTCTAGCCATCTAGGCTCTGTGGATGGTTATACCCGCCAGTTGGTCTGGTGATTGGTCCACCATTTTGTTCCAGACATCAGTAACGACTTCAAGAGCTTCTTTGATGATGAAATTCTGACTATTAGAGACATAATTTGTCAGTTTCTTGCTTTCAACAGCCATCCATTTATCTTTAAACGCAGGAACCTTGGAAAGCTGTAAAACCTGATATATTTTTTATCCATCTAAACTTTCTCTTAGTAACCATCCCAACTAGGATGCTTGAAGATGTTTTAACCTCAGCACTTATGTACTTGAATTTTTTTGTCTTTGTCAACATATAATGTACCACAGTCCTTTAAAGGAGCTATTGGCTCTCTCGGTGGTGCAGTGGTTAGAGCGTATGCCATATGGAGCAGTATTTTTAAGCGGCAGTTCGAATCCCGGCTGGAGCATCCTTTCTCCACGTGTCTACCCCCTCTCTCTCTCCCATTTCCTGTCTGTGCCTAAAAAAATAAAAGTAGCTGTAATTTAACCTTTTCTTAATAAGCCTACTCTTGATTCAGACCTATATTCCGTTAATCTCAAAGATTCATGAGAAAACACAACAATGATTTGAGGATTTACACTCTGGATCTAGACCATGGGGAGCATGTAGCCTAGAGACACTCACCAAAGTTACAAATGAACTCCTAATTGCTTCGGACAAAGGACTTCTCCCTGTATTAGTCCTGTTCGACGTTGGTGTTGCATTTCACACTATTGACCATCACCTCCTATTGTACTAGAACATTTAATTGGCATTAAAGGAACTGTATTAAACTGGTGTAAGTCCTATTTATCAGCTCTTTTTCACATCAGTCTCAGTTTGTGCGTTCCCTAGGTAATATTATTAAGAAATGCTCCATTAATCTCTGTTCTTATGCAGATGATACTTGCTTATATATATCAATGTGACTTAACTCCAAGCATGTTTTCTAGGGTCAGGGTTAACAGCAAAACAGATCATATTTCATTAACAAATGAGCTTTTCTGCATTGGTTTCCTATAAAATAAAGAAGAAAATAGAAAATCCTTCACATCGACAAAGCCTTTAATGGCCAGGCACCGTTATACCTGAAAGAGCTCATAGTACCCTGTTAGCCCACTAGAATATACTTCCAGAATGCAGGCTTATTTGTGATACCAGTCTCCAGAAGTATAATGAAGAGGCTCACCTCCAGCCCAGTATTGTCTTGAACCAACGCATAACTATGCTGCTATAAACCTAAATGTTACTATTTTGACATCTTCAATGGAGTTTTATGCTTTCTCATTTCACAGTAGACTTTTGGCTTGGTGTTCACTGCTACTACTACTATTATTCTTCCTCTATCATTAGTTATATTTAACCACTGCTGCCATTTTTATCATTAGTCATATTCTTGTTATTATTATTATTATTATCATCATTGTGGTAATTTCCTTCTCTGTCTCCTCTCAACTCTGACTTTTTTTTTCTCTCTCTCTAAGGCTGATGGCTGCCCACCCAGAGTGCAATTCTGCTTGAGGTTTCTTCCTGTTAAAGGGGAGTTTTTCCTTTCTGTTATTGCCAAGTGCTTACTCATGGTGGAATCTTGCGTCTAGATCTGCTCTATGTGAAATGTGCACTGAGATAACTAGCAGGGTTTTTGTTTTTTTTTTTTAGTTAGCTTTAAAAATGAAACTGACTTGATTTCACTGAAGTGGATGAATTAGCATGGGATTTTGTATAGGCATTCACAATCCTCAGAAAATCTTTGGAAATCCTTTGACTTCTTATCTACTGCCACCATGAAGTTGCCATTTTTTCTTTCTAAAATGTTTTCTTTTGAATAAACAGACCTTTTTCCTGTCCTTGCTATGAATGGCAATGTTGATCAGTTCATTGGTCCACTACTTTGGTCTAGACCACAATGTCTTGGCATGAAATTTGGTGTGGACATTCAAGTTGCCCAGTGGGTGCATTCCTATGACTCTGGTGACTTTTCATCTAGCACCATCAACAGTTATCAGTTAGGTTAGATCAAAACTTTTCACGTTAGCATTGTCATTGTGAGTATGTTAACATTTATCCCTAAGCAGCACTCATGCAGCTTAAAAGACAACTATTCATACTCAACAAAACAAACAGTCAAAGGCTGAAACTGAAAGAGTTTGTGTGTGTCGTATTCGATTTCAAACACACCCCTTGTGCCCCTTGAGTTGCCATGCATCATGTCATGTTCAAGTCGATGGATGTTAGCTGCAGAGGTGGTTCTTTTTATTTTTCCCTTTCGGCTGACAGATGAATGAATTTCCTTGTGTGCCTCGTGGAGGGAGCTTAGAAAAGGCTCTTAAAAATCTTCATGCTCGTGTAGAGGAGTAGAGATTGCTTTGATGGAGGAGCTACAGTTTGGGCACTCCAGTGTGGATGAGCCTCTCCTCTGAAGTAGATATGTGGGTGCCGCTGGGTTTTCTTTCTTATGGCAGGCCTGTCGCCTTGCAGGGGCAGTTCACCGTGTCCCTCAAAAAGGGCCTGGTTGGGGGTCCTCATCAGCTGCTGCTGCTGCTGCTGCTGCTGAAGGCACTGGAAGGTTGGTTGCATGGTACATGACCTGATTTTTAGCCTTGATGTTGTGCTGCACTCTGTAAAAGGGAGATGTAAGCACAAGACATCCATGTAGCACTATTTTAGCCTCACTTTTTTATGTTCCTACGTGCTGTTTTGCTTCCTCTGTTCATAATAAATAAATAAATACAAAACTTGGATAAATAATGCAATCATTTATAATATTAAATTATGTTTTACAACAGCTGTGCACCACTGAGCTGTACTGTATAATTGCCAACATCGAATGTGCTTAATGTTTTCTCTTGGAATCCTTAGCAGACCATACAGGTTTACCTGCAGCAGCAAGTACACGCTTTTAAACACTTAATCTCTAACGTACAGTCTATAATTTTCACAGAACTATACCAGTGGAATGGAATGAAGAAAGCAATGGAGGTAAAATAATGCCTCTTGTTATGTCAAGACTTTCTCACTGCACTGCTCACCTCTATTTTAGGCTCTTCTTTTTTTATTGTAGACTTTCTTTAATTTATCTTATATTTGTGCATATGTATATAGATATGTAGTATAATGTATATTAATGTGTGTGTGTGTGTGTGTGTGTGTGTGTGTGTGTGTGTGTGTGTGTGTGTGTGTGTGTGTGTGTGTGTGTGTGTGTGTGTGTGTGTGTGTGTGTGTGTAACTGATAATTGAGTATGGTATTTTGTTCTTTTATATACCTGCATGGCTGAATGACAAGTAAAATCAGTGAATCTTGAAAAGTAGAGTTATTTTATTGATTAAATGATTTCAATCTGTTGTTTGCAAAGATTTGTGCAAAAGCAACAAAGTGCTGTTTCACATATTCATAAAAAGACATATTCCTACTTTAAGCCAATGCATTCCTAACACTCTGCTTCATCAAATAAAACTAGACAGTATAGTAGTAGATCCCCATTTTACTGACTATGGATGAATCCAAACCAACTATTGCATGGGTTCCCATTCATATTTTGTACAGTTCTGAGTGAATTGTGTCAACAGCAACTGGATGGATTGTCTAAAATGTGATTCAGATGTTCCCCTTTGATAACATTACAAATAACTGTAGTGGTAATCTTTCCTCTAGCGCCATCATCAGGTCAGGTACTAATTGACAATAGTGAGCATGCTAACACACTAAAGTTAAATGGTAAACATATTAATATTCTGTTAGTGTTGTAGACTTTTTTTTCATCTAGCTTTTACACCAAGCGAAAACAACACTGATCAAACGCATCAGTATGCACGTCAGTGAGCGGTCACATCACCTTTGTGAATGAAAGATGAGAATTCTGACTGTTCGATTGAAGTCTGTAACAGCGCTTGTATAGTAAACAAGCACTGTTGATAGAATAGTTTATGTGGATTTTTTGCAGTTTCTTAGTAACCTTTAGCCTACTCTGCCTCAATTGAGAACCCAAATCTAAAATGCATACAGTTCTCCAGTTGGCTGGAATTTGTGGCACAGTTTAAGGTTGAGTGAGCATGCAGGAAAGTGTGCAGTGTGCAAATGAGAATGAGAGCAAAAGGCAAATGTCCAGAGATTTTTTTTTTTAAGATTTTTTTTGTGGCACATACACCTTTATTAGACTTAGACATAGACAGGAAATCATGAGAGACGGAGTGAGACATGCAGCAAAGGGCCGTTTCATGAGCAGAGTTCTATGTGGCATGCGTTGTAACTCCGAGACCACCTTAGCGTTCCATAACAGGGAATTTAAAGGATCGAATTAATTAATATGAATAAGTGAGTTTATTATTGTGTACTTATGTGGATAACACCAAAACACATGTAAATGCATGGCGCACTGAATACATTGTGTTCGTTGTAATTGAATTATTTATGTAATAATTATTCCTGTGTGGAAATGTTGCATCTTCAAGGTGAAAAATTTGCAATACTTGCGCACAGATACACACATAATACAACACATGCACACCACTGAACACATGTTAAATCCTCCCACAGGCTTTATTATATGCATTTTTTTCTTATCCACATTTTAATACACACACACACACACACACACACACACACTGGGCAAACAAAAATGAAAGAATTAGAAAAAAAAATCTCATACATAATCCAAACACACAAAACAGCACACCCAGGGGTGCAGGGGGGCAAAACAATGGGAAAGCTGTTTGCCGTCTTATCACAGTTCAAGCCTTGGGTTATCGCAAAGAGGTGAAACAAAGGGAAGTGGAAGAAATAAAGTTGTGACTGTTGTTCAGAATTTTGCTCAGAAAATTGTCTGACTTAAACTCTAAAGGCTTATTGTGTTTTATTTTGTTCTAAAAGCCTGTTCTCTCAGTAAAATGAGAAGAAAGTAAATATAAACAAAATCCTGTAGTAATGAAGTCCCTATGAGTAAGAACTCGCAGTACTTGTGGGGCAACAAAGGTGTGAGTCAATGAACGCTCATTGTTCTCTTTCAGCCCTCCCTCGCCATCAATTTCTGGCCCACTCTCCGTCTGCATCTATAAAAGCCTTGGGTGTACCCGCTCAGCTAACTGTTTTTATCTGCTTAGATGTAACGTTCAGGTCTGGGTCTCTTTGATGTTAGTGTTTTAATCAAAGCCTCCAGAGCATTAGGTGGCTTTAGGTTTCCAGAGGTGCTCTAAACAACTCATAAGGAGTATTTAAAGTATTTAAAACTTGTTACCGAGGCTGTAGTGGAAATTGCTCAAATTTATGTAGCTTGATAGTTAGTTGAGGAGATTGCATTGCATTACTGCTTTCTCTATTCAAATGAAAGAACATGAGACCTGCAAAGAACTTATGAACTGTAGTTGTCTCTTGTATAGCCAGGATAGTTTAACATTCTAAGCAACAGACTTTCGGCTACTTATTAGCATTTGCTACACAAGTAGAGATGCAAAGATTATAAGCCGATGTTTAGCATTCAACAGCTGCAGCTCAGTCAAGTTGTATTACTATTAAATATTGAAAGAAAACCTTAAGTCTTCTCAGAAACATCTAAGAAAGAAATGCAAAAACTATAAATGAAACTATAAATGATAAAGACAAAGTAAAAATATTACTTTTTTTTATTTTGGAAATATTTACTTTCACTTTGGGATGGTTCAAATTTCAGGTATCAATTCTGCTATGGTGTTAGTCTCAATCCTACTTATCCAGAAGTAATGTTTTCCAAGTATGGATCACATTAATTTTGTCATCTGTGAAATTTCTGTATACTGGAAAATCAATCAATTAAAGTTTAAAGAGAAACCAATCATCAGTAATGTGGTTTTTATGACAAAGTGGATAAAAGGCAAATAATAGAACAGCTAAAACAGTCTGGTGAGTTCAGACAATTACATTTAAAACCAGGAAAAGAGAATGTCCAGATGCTACAATATGCTTACCCTGGTCTTACCATACCCTCATACTAATTGATTTTACCCAATCGCTAATGATGTATGTCATGCGCCAAGTTATTCGTAAAGCAAGCTACTATACGATGCTTACAGTGTCATCGTTAACACCCACCTCCTCCGCCCCCTTCCATTTGCTGATTGGCCCGGTAGACGACCTACCGGAGAAATCGACTCCAACGGGATCAAACCCAGATGTTACGCGTAGGGAAATGATAATTGAGCGGAAGCGTACGGATGGCTAAGGCCATGCTACAATCTGCTAAAGTAGCCAGTTAGTTACACATAAAGAGAGCAGAATAATGACAAAGTAAGTAAAATGCAAATAATAGAGCAGCTTGGACATATATGATATGCTATATCACGATACAATACAATATCCAAAATATAAGACGATATATAGACTCATATCATCATATTGATATAATATTGATATATTGCCCAGCCCTATGAAGGCTTATCAGAACCCACATAACTGTTTGTACAGTGGTTTGTAATACTCAGAGAATTGATTTTACTAACTATGGAAAGTTATGAAGGAAACGGTCAAATTAGTCATTCATACTACAAAGTAATCCTCCAGGGACATGCTCTAGTCTAGGCTGTATGTGATTGCCAATGTCTGACTGACATCAGGTTGCATTGCATCAAAAGTTGAGCCCTTGTTCAACTATCTTTGTTAGATGATGGATTCGGTAGCATCGATTAATCCTCTTCTTGCCATAGGTATAAACAGAATCCTGAGAATACTTTGTGTTGACTGATGTTTGATTGAAGGCCTGCTGCCATTCCTCAAGGAACACCGGGTGACATAAAAAATGTATCTGTATTTATCAAGGTTCAGATGAGTAGTCGCTGTCGGTTGACGCTGACGTTACAGTGACGCGGTGAGAATGCTTTCCAGCTCACACCGTTTGTGTTGTGTCCTTGATGTGGGGGGAAGAATAATCATAAATCAATACTTAATTCATCTCATCTCAGGAGAAAATGGTTCTGGTATGACTACATCTGTCTCTTTGCTCTCACAGAGGGGAGGGATACAGATCTGTGTAACTCGCTTGCTGGAGAGATATAATGGAGGGGGCTAGTGTGTAGATCATTACCTCTCATGCAGTCACCATATGTTCAGTACATCTTGTTGTATGTATTTTGTCATTAGTTTCAAACAGGAACAGGCTTCGCACCTCTTCTTACACTACATGTAACAGATTTGTGTGTCTCATTGATAAGAAATTCTAAAATGAATCAAAAACATATGAGGTTGATGATATTCAAGAGGGAAAATGTGAGACGACAGCATCTTATAATTTGCACCTCAAGATCAGAGAGATGTCTGCATTATTCATCTGTCATAACGCCAAAATAGATGGCATAGTATAATGAGCTGGAGAAAATTCAGACGAGGTGTGTGGGCTAAGCAGACAATTTTGTTAAGAGGTTAAATAATCGCTGGCCCGGTTTGTGTCACTGATGTCCCTCTGGTGGTGTCTCGCAGCCACTTTGCACACCTCTGTGACTCCAGACGGTGAGTTGAAACCACCTCCTCTGTCTCCCTGCCTCCAAAACACACTCCAATCTTCATGCTAATCCTTTGGCCAGACACTCTGAAGATCCCCAGAGAGGATAACTCACACGTAGAAGCTGTGCATTAGAGAACGGTAATACATGAAGTGAAGATAACACACACCGTCTGTCTCAGAAGAAATCAATGCATCATTCACAAGGTTTTCAAGACAAACACTGATTTACTTTCTTGGACTTCCTTTCTTTGGGTAAAATTACAGATTGAAATGTGTCTGTTAATTATGGGTTAAAATATATGCTACCAAAAACTTGAATCATTGGAATTTGAATTTCTAAACTTGAATAATTGCAATGAATTTGAATCTATTATGAATCTGAATATCTATTATACAATATGGGGACACACTTCCATTTAGAAACCCCTCCATTCTGACACAGCGCTACTCCGACAACCCTCTACTCAGTATATTTTTACAGTATATTCTTCTTACATAGTTTTTTGGGTTAGGGTTAACCTGACCACCTTGAATATGGAATTTGTCCTCACCTGTACAAGTAAAGAACCCACAGAGAATTATTCCATGAAGGTCCATGTGGCTGCAGGTTTTCATTCCAACTAAGCAGGAGAACACCATGTTTGACTCATTTAATTAACTGACCTCAGTCTTCACACAGTTGCTTGGTCGAATCGTGCACGCTCTTTGGTTGGAACAAAAAGCCCTACCTTATTGTTTCAATCGATGCACTCTGTATGTACAAAATACATTTTTGCATTATTTTAATATAAAGTAAAATTAAAGTTTAAATATCATATGTTCCCATTTTTTAATGTGCCCCTTCTGATTAAACAGTGGCAAAGGATGGCGTCACCATGGGAACAGCATGCAGGCGTGGGCTGTGAGTTCTTAGAGGTAATATCCCCATGGCCTTATGTGTAAGCAGTCAGTTCTAGGTCCTTCTGTCCAACCCTGCAAGAGTTATTAGACAATAATTTTTTTAAAGGTTTTTTTGGCACAGACACCTTTATTGTAAAGTTGGTAGACAGGAAATGGGAGAGAGAGGGGGTAGTAAACATGCGCTAAAGGATGCTGCAGCTGGGATTGGAACCGAGGCCTGCCACAAGCCTAGACGAGATCTACATGGCCTACACTCTAAGCACTGCGCCACCGATGGAGCCAAGATAATAGTTTATAATAAAAAAATAACAATATAATTAAAAATATTAATTTATTTTACTGTTTTTTTAAAGAATTTTGGACACTGACAACTTTATTGTATAGTTGACAGACAGGAAATGGGAGAAAGAGAAGGGGTAGACACACAGAGAAAGGACGTACCAGTTGGGATTCAAACTGGGGTCTGCTGCTTAGGAACGCTGCTCCTTATGGTCTACGCTATAACCATTGTACCACAGAGCAAGCCGTTGTTCATCAAAACAAAACTTGCATGCATTAGAAGGAATACTGTTACACGGTAAAATAAGTTTGAAACAAAATTTTCACACTACCAGGACTACTAAAAATTCTTATTGTCTATTAATTTGCTTTAATACACATTGTCAAAATACATCAACAATTACGCCTGTTATTTATTTCATAATAATAACATTTGAATTTTGATAACTGCGCTGAAAATGTCCCCGATTTTCATATCAGAAATCTGGTCACCTTAGTCTACTGATCTCTACATACAAACATATCTTTAGCTAAATATTTTCTATACAATATAATTTTAAATCTTTAGGCTTGGAGAGGATATCAACTCATCCCACGTGCAATCACAGTCGCTGTTGAAGTCAAAGCTGATCTGAAAGTTCTTTTGATTTTGACAAGTTGAAGTAACTACCAGGTTCCTATAACATAAGTCTGAGGAAATCTGAAGCTGCACATGGTTTGTACCTGTAGGCCTACAGAAATACACACCACGTTATCTGTGTTTTACATCATGTGCAGCCTGTTTGTAGAGAAACCAACTGAAAAGTGTTTTTATGTAAACTTTTCACCCCAGTGATTCTCAGCCCTTCAGATATAGAGCCACAGCATGTCAAGGCATTTCACGCCTGTTATCTCCGAGTCTGCAGTTAATTTTATCTCAAGCCTGAGAAACACGGTCCAAAGCCTTGGGAAGGAACTCTTACACTTCAAGGAGCTAAGCTGCACTAATGTTAGCAAGTCTAATACGTTGCAACAAGAGAGACAATGTGGTACAAAAAGATTTTCAACAATAAATGTTCTATGATCAAGAATTTAACTAGTTAAGGCTGATGACTGTAATGTTAATTGTGATCAACAGCAGGACTACAGCTACTCACTGACACGCCCCCACAGATGCACACAGTGGTAGATCGGCTAGTTTACCTACGACACAGTTAGGCCCTGTTCACACTGCAGCCTGAAGTGACCCAAA
>JANJYP010133964.1:0-10625 GCA_024605115.1 Rastrelliger brachysoma | reverse complement strand
TATCCATTCCACCTGGAAAACACGTTTTGTCTTCAGCAATTATGTGAGCGATGCTATACATTTCTACCAATGCTAGAATGGAACCAATGAAAGTCTGCTTTGCAAAGGTTTTAATGAGAAGGTAAATACATTAAATGCTTTTGTCAGGTTTTAAGGACAATTCATTTTGGTGAATTGTTTCTCAACAATTCATTTTGGTGAGAAACACTGATTGATAACCTAACAATTGTCATGTTGATATATTTTCAGGAAAGTAAAGACAGTATTCTATTTTGCCACAATACAAGTTCACGAAGCCTGTCTTTTCAGTGATTCCTATAAATCCTGTGTTATGCACTGATAGTGGTTTCTGCTTGTTGGAGATAATCCATTGATGTCATTGGTGAATGTGTGAACCAGGTTAGGGATATTATCTTGCTACTGTACATAGCTAGTTACCCAGGTACACATATGAGAAGAAGTGCAAACACCATGCCATTGCCACTATGGGCTGGGTTCATATAGATACCCTGCTAAAACAACAATATAAGTCAAATTCAGGGTAACCAGAGAACTCCTCTTTTTTTTTTTTTTTTTTTTTTTGGGGGGGGTGCTTAAGTGGGATTAGTAAATGTAATGTAATCACTGATTTTGGAATTGTAATCCCTTCATGACACTTCTCATCATTGAAAAGAAGTGGTTACATTAATGTAATAGATAATCCAGCATTACTTTCCAACCCTGGTGCAGAATCCCCTGAACAGATTTTAGGTATAACCTCATAATGTGCACTGGTCCTGTAATGAACCACGATGAAGCCTTTTAGTATGTCAAGACATTTAGGTTTTTTCCTTCTTAAAGGAACACAGGCGAAAAATGATCCCAGGGTCTTTTTCTGGATGAGAACGAATCAAATAAGACCTCCAGAGAGCTTTTTTCACTCATCGACCTATATTGCGTTTGACCGGAGCAAAATTACAACCCCAAAATGGCTAACATGCATTGCTATGGGGCAGTGTGCAACATGCTTACAAAACCAGCTCTTTTAGCGTCTAACCATGCGCCTTCAGTAGCATGGCTAGGGTCTCTACACATAAAACCAAGCATCAGCAACTTATTTAGGATACTAGGAGGTTATTAAAAACTTACCAATAGTCGCCCTCGCTCCTCACGTATGAAAGTCCATACTATCAATCACTGAATGCAATCCAAAACGAAGAAGCCCAGTTGAAGATTTTGTGTTGCAGTTTGGTCCGGTATAAGTTAATATTATTTCCAAACACATAGTGAATAGTTTGTAAACAAAATATCCCATGAACCCTGAAGTATCCACTTTCTCATTTGCTCCAAAATGTCACGTCAGATTCCATGTAAAGCAAATTACTGTAGCAATGGTTCAATAAATCCCTTAGACGCAAGTTAGACTTGCACTTAAAAAGGAGATTCCACCACAGGTTGTCATGAGTCACATGAGACTGTGCTATAATATATATATATATATATTAACATTTAAAAGTGTTCAGAAATGCTTTATATTTTTATAATGCACTATACTGAAGAATACTCATATTGCACTTTACATCCAGTTAAATGTATACAGCACTTAACATCTGGGAGGTAGGTGTATTTTTCTCCATCCTGCATGTCAGTGGTTGTTTAGAGAAAAGAAACAGGCATAGCTGGCAAATCCAAAGCTCCCGGCAATGTCTGTTTTCCACTCTCCCTGTACTGAGCCTTAATGCATCTGGCACTCTGAGCAGCATGTTGTTGCAGCTTTAGCATAACAAACATCGACTCTCCACAAAGAAATGGACTCATGGAGTTTGGTGAACAGGGCAGGGGGCCAGAGAGAAAAGCACTATCACTCAAACTATTGGCAGACACTTTAATATCTACCTTTAATAGTGTGCAGGTGATGAAGATGAATGTGTGACAGCAGTTTTTTGGTCCCTACAAATGATGTACAGTGGGGTTTTTTTTAAACTGTGCAGTATAGTGTATCCCTTTCAACCTAGCATGAAAATCTACTCAAGGAAGGAAAAGTCAAACCTCATTAATTCTTGTCGCTCTCTTTGACTTTCATTCTCTACTTTTCAATGTGTTTGTTATCATTTGTATACCATCCAATCAATGAGTCAATAGATCAATACATAACAAATGACACTGTGGGTGTTAATGACAACCTGGGATTAGGACGGATAATGCTGCCTTGGAAGATCAATCGATTAGCAGCAGTCTCCATCGTAACACACTGCAGAGGTCCATACAATGCAGGATCAGCCAGAGACAGGTGGATGGAACACTCCCAGCGGGTACTGCACCACCAAGGCCCACACATCCACCTTATCCCCTTCCTAACGACTGTACCATAACACCCTTTCATCCCTCCCAAAACAAAAGATTTGCCCAAGTGCCGAGATGAGAGACCAGGCTAATGCTGAAATGTCATAGCACCTTAATTAACACAGGAGGCTATAACCATGATCAAGGCTCCCTTGAGGAGCAGGAGCAGTGTACAGACCAATCTCTCTGCCTCAGTCTTGCTCTTCCAGATCGNACCATGATCAAGGCTCCCTTGAGGAGCAGGAGCAGTGTACAGCCCAATCTCTCTGCCTCAGTCTTGCTCTTCCAGATCAATTGGAATAGATTTTCTGCTTTTGCACACACCTGAATGCTGTCAACAGTGGCACGTAAATTTGGTTCTCTGTGTCTTCCCTTTTTTCTCCTCCTTCCTGACCCTTATACTGAATTCCTATTGAATCCATATTTCCTCCTTCACAGCACATGGAAACCTAGGGAGCTGTTTTTGGCAGGCTGGGCTTGTTATAAAACAGGAGAGTCTGTTTATGGTGGTCTTGGTTTAAGTCTGCTCTTCCTGCCCTCAGATTGAAAGACTCCTTTGAAAACGAGGCCTTGGATGGCTTTGGTAGGATTCTGTCCTGTGAGCACTCCGGGTGCACCCACACACATATACACACTCATGAGTTTACACACATGCATATACACACACATGCAGACACGCAGACATGGGTCACTCTCTCATTACTCAGCATCAGGCTTTCACGCTTGACCTGCTTTTTAACTTTCTGATCTGGATTAGTGGCAGATAATTTAGGGAGGAGAGGAGCGGGGAGTGTGTGTCTGCTTGAGCTGAAGGGCTTACAGGTAGTGCACTGTTATCATTCACAGCCCAACTGAAGACAGAGTTGACACAGCTGCCTCTTAGAATTACCATTGGTTTTTCTCTGGTAAAGAGACCAAGAAGATGGAGAGAGACACAGAGAGCGAGAGAACTCCTTTGTGGAAAAGAGTGAATGGAGAATATATTTAAAGAAAAAGTCCCCACTTTGCCGATACAGATCTCTCTGGGCACCTGAGTTCCAGAGGTTTGCAATTGACTTGTTAAAGAGACTGCCAAGTTATCAGAGTGCCACCTCGCTTGGGAGAAAAGAGAGCGGGTGGAAAATGTGGGGGGTGAGGGTGTTGCAGGCGGGTGAGGGGGCTTAGTGATAAATCCATTTACATCCTCTCCTGTTTTATTTGCTCCCATGGACTCTGCTCGCGTCTCCCCATTCAGGCTTGTTTACCTGGCAAGCCAAGTGTGACTAAAGAAAATTCCCACACCCTAAGGTGGGATTGGAGCTGAGGTGGAGGGGGATGTGGGGCAGGAAGGGAGGTTTAAGGTAGACTGTGAGGAGACAGAGGAGTTGGGGTGGGGTGGGGTGGGGAGGGGGGGAGCACAGAATTACTTAAAGCTGTAAGCTGTAACCCACCTTCCCTCTCCCAGCCCCCCATGGCTTAATTATCATGTGCAGCCTAGTGGAGATGAAATAACGGAGACTCTCGCACTAACACCCACACACCCACACAGGGAGGATTGGAGGACTGCATATATACACACACACACAAATGCACAAATAGGGGGAGAGAGACAACATGGTCTGCTTTTAATCGAAGCTAATCGGCAAGGAAAATAAACATGCAGGCATGGCAGACATCTATCTTTGAGGCTGAAGCTGCTAGATAAGGAGGAACAGGCCTCTCAGACATGTGTTCTTCTCTTTAAAACTCCGCCTGCTCCTCGTTGGCAGAATTAAGCTTTAATATGGGTCTTAGGAGGAAGCGTCTCCAAGGTGAAAAGGTGAAATTATGGGATGGATTTTCCCGAGACACATCAATCATCTTTAACTCAGTTCTATTTGTTGAGGTTAGAGTTGCTCTTCTTTTGAAGGTCTTGCTTGCAAGAAAATCACTGCAAGAGGAGCTTTGAAAGGCATTACAACATTACTCAGACTGTCTGTAACTGATCTGTCAAAGTTGCCATATTACTTTGCACGAATCTTTAATTAGCCAAGAAAAGCCATGTAAAGAGGGGAATAGCACAATTATTTTCATAGCATTTCGTCTTCTATTCTGGCTCAGCAAAGCTGCTGAACTGCAAAAATAAAAACAACTCCATTGCTCTGAATAGATCAGTGAGTATGTGGAGAAAAAAGAAAAACAGAAAAAAGGAAAACAGAAAAAGGGATTGAGAAGCAATAGTAAGAATCTGTAAAAACAAACATTACTTTTTTCTAAAATCTATGTTTATCACTTGTGTTCTGGAACAAAATCACATTAAGAAAGTGGACTAATAAATAGAAACAGAAAGAACAAAGAGAAATGCTCAGCATCAAAGAGAAAACGAATGAAGGATTCGGGAAGAGTATCAGTCATGGGGTAATTGTTCTATCAGTGGCCAAAGTAATGAATCCAATTTCCCAAGCAGGGCCAGTGTCATTTAGAAGCTGTGGAATGCAGATTCATGGGCTCCATACTTAGAAGCTTTTGAACCTATAGACACATTAAAAGGCATTCTGGGACAGACATTCATATTGTCACAGCCTATATTGAATTTCATTGGTCTGGTGCGGTGCAAGAAATCAGAACATTTTTTGAGCCAATTCAGAGCCACTCAATCCTATCTGGAGATGGAGATTCAACTTTACTTTTTACTGGAAGCCAAACTGACACTTGATTCAATCCTGGAAACCCAGACGTTAAACCATTTTATGCACAGTAGTACCATACAATACTTGGACAATGAATGGTAAGTCTGTTTTCAGAAAAGAGATTATTTCAAACCACATGATGCAGTCCACAGGCCCATGAGTTTATGAAGTTTAATGGTATACAGCATTCCTGCTCCAAATATTTTAATTATCCAGCCAACTGCAAGCATATGCTGCAAAAAGAGAAGAAAAAACACTCTTCACCTTCAATCTGATGGCTTTGATGTTTGACCACAAAATCCTGACAGTTGTCAGTGGCTATGGAGCAGCAGGGAAGCAGACACACACACTCAGTCAGGTCCGGGGCTAATTTGCGGGGATCACTGCACTGACCCTGACCAGATAAGGTGCCAGTCGACGAAACTTCCTTCATTTCCTCTTGTTGTTGCAGTATGGGAGTGGAGGCAGCCACCAACCAGCTTAAAGACAGCAGGGCTAAAAGGTGAAAGCCACGCTTGGCTGAACTTCAGGCCTGATCAAAAGGAATGCGACCTGGGCTTGGGGAGGCAGCAGAGCTTATCGGCCCAGCAGCAAGGCTTTGGAGGAGAAGATCCCAAGCACCAGATAGCTTCAGGTAAAACCAGGTTTTCTCAGTAATAAAGTAAAGTCACCCCTTTCCTCTCGGTCTCTCTTTGTGTTTGTCTCTTTGCTTAAACTGCAGTAGTTTGCACTGAAAGTAATGTCAATTAAATTACAATGCTACAAGTTTACTCTATTTGATCCTGGGATGTCAGGGACTTAAGATTTAATTATTTCTGTATGTGTGAGTGTGACTTTATTGAATGGTGGTGTAGGTGTTACTGCAATGCATGCATGTTGACATATGTGTGTGCCCCACCGCAATGTCTACCACATCTGTGCTAATGTATCATTCATGATTTTAATTGCTAGTAATTAACTTGGACCCAATTAGCAAGAGAGATAATCAATACTTGTTGATCAGCACACAGGTGCATTATCTTTGGTGCAAGGAATAGCACATTTGCGGATTTGTGGAGAGAAAAGCCTGTTTACTGCACAGCTACATGTAAGGTAACATAATCAATTTGGCTTCTATATGCAGCGCTATGCGTCCCTAACCCATGTTTACTCCACCCTACTGTGCAATTATCAGCTGACTTAAAGATTGCATAGGCACCAGGCTGACAAAACATGGCTCATTCATACCCCTGCTGAAGCATCTTGGTCTGTAAAAAAAACAGTGCATAACACGACAGGAGGGAAGTGATTGGAGTTAAATTGAAAGAGAAGGAAAGGAGATGGAAGTACAGGAATGTAAGAACAGGATACTGCTGAATCTGAGCTTTTCTCCAGGATGCAAAATGGAATGAATGAGGGATGAGGGATGTTAAAAAAAAAGAAAATCATTGGATGTCTTCCCCCTGTTTGGCCCACTAACTACACAGTCCTCCAGTGCTTCACTGAGCTGTGATCAATATTGACGTTGTCATTAAGCAGCTCTCTGGTAATGAGGGTGGGGAAGCAGGTCCTAGGAGAGACATTAGACTTGCACACCATGTGTCTTGCATGCGCATACAGCCCAGTAAGCATCCACGATAAAACTGACGTCTTTCCTGTTTGGCACTTCAGAAAGTTTCTCACTTCTTAAATTACAATCAACACCCTGCATGTAATTATAGTTTTGACTTGATGATGCATTCCATGGTATTTTCAGTCTTGTGTAAACACAATTCACATGCAAAAATGGAAAGCTGTCAATAACATGATGGTTGGTCTGGAACAATTTAAACCACATAAAAGAGGGTGTGCGTGAGAGAGAGAGTGAGAGAGNGAGAGAGCTCTGTCACTAACTGTGTGGGGGTCAGGAGAGCATGCAACTCATCCTTCAGTAGGCTTCACTAATAGCCATGCAAACACAAATTTAGCTGTGACACTAAAATCCAGGGGCGTACAATCGTCCATCATTGCTTAAAAAGAAAAAGCCTCAAACTGAAAGGCCACAGAAAAAAAGACACAAAATGAAAGAAGTGGTGCGAGTACTGACAAATCTATTCAAAGTCCATAGCTGGTGCAACAGATAAACTGTGTGTGCGTCACAGAATGGGATAAGGCACAAAACGAGATGACAATTTGGGGTTGTGTGTTTCTTTTCGGCCCACCCTGTCTCTGTCTGTGTCTGGGTAAACACCACTGTTGCTCAGCTCAAGCAGCAGCAGTAACAGCAACTGTGGCAGACCATGGCCACTACCACCACTGAAAGCTAAGTTTACTGTGAGACGTGATGGGTTGATGACAGATAGTCAGAGCACACAGACAATCTCAGGGACTTTCTGGCTATGTAACCATCTGCAAAACAGTATATAGTCATGTGATTCTTTGGACATGTCTGCCAAAATGTTCAGCTGTGACCACAAAGGATGCTCTGTGTGTTATTGCCATATATATTATATAATAAACCATAGAAAGTGAGCCTAGTGAGAGTGTTTAAACTACTAATGAATCATACACTTTACAAAGAGTTACTTAAGATAACAAGCTGAGGCCAATATTTAGGTAATCCAAAAGCCATAAATATCCAATAGAATGATATGTTTATGTACCGTAACTTTACAAATGACACTGCCCAAGTTTATGCCTGGAGAAATGGTGAGGTAATAAGGGCCTTATTCAGTGATATCATGAGGAAATAATCTGTTATGTGTTTGGGATCTTTCCAATAATATCCACTGTTTGTCCCTCAAATAAAGCTTGCCTTTATCTTTCAGATTCACCACAGATCTAGTAACAATCCCAGATTTACACACACTCATATGGGGGATGGTACTGTGTGGCTCTAGTAACAACTACACAACAATTCACTGGGATCAAATGCTTTGTTTACTGCTTCCTTGCCTAAGAACAAAAACAACCTCCTCCTCATTAACACAGGCCACTTGGTAATGTGTCTTGCTACTAGACAGTTGGCTCAGCCAGTTCTGACAGATCTGACAGTTCCTTGCATTAGATGTTTTTTGGAATACATGACACAGTGAGTTTTTCATGTATGTGGTGTTCAGTATTGTAGGTGCAGTGGTGGCCTATGTGTCTTCTTTAGATTGTTCTCCCTGCGCTGCCTGAAATATTGCCAGTAGATTACAGGCTAGCAAGAATGACAGTGGCTGCATTTCATACAAATGCTGTGAATACATAATGCATGGCATTGTCTGCATGAACCCTTTCACATGCTAATGACAACCTTTCTGCTGATGTCTCAGAGGTATATGCCGGTGACTGTAGAGTGGCAGAGAGGGGGTAAAAATAAAAAAAAGGAATGAAAAAGGAATCAAATGCACAGAAAAAACCCATCAACACTGTGACTGTCATACTCATATATAATCAAACATTAGACAAAAACAGGTTTAAAAATAATTCACTTTCATGTGGTGAGGGAAAAGAGGAGCAGGGCCTTCCTAAAGGTAGTTCCAACATGGCATTGCAGGCAGCCAGCTCCACAATCACTGGAACTTTCCAGAAAATCACCAGAAAGCCTCAGAAGTTATTTACAGCCATGCAATGCAGTATCCAGACAGAAGTCCTATACCAAATGTATGGCAGAGTCATCAGGATCGTTGATTAACATGTCTGAAAGTATAACCACTGCTAAAGGGAGTGCTCTCAGCAGCAGTCAGGCCAGGCACTAAATCCTGATCCAGTTAATTGTATGGTGGTACGGTAAAGGCCTACAGGCACTAAATGCTGTTGTGAGATGAATGAAATGCTCATTTAGCATTTTACAGAAAGTTTCCACACATAATTACGTTTCACTGTTTTCTGCATCCGAAGCAGTGTTGGCACATGAGTTTATACAATAATACTGAATTTAACAGCAAATAGCTAAAAGAAACATATTAAAGTCTGAAGGTTCAGTTTTTCAGGTTGGTCCTATATAGTCAAGTGTCCAGATGAACGTTGACATGTTTCTGTAATCACTCCTCTTTTTCATATTGGCCATTAATCATAATGCACTTTCAGTGTAAGTGATGGCTGCAAAATTAACAGCCTTCCTTCTGTTTGACGCAAATGTGCCACATTAGTCAAATCAAGTCAATAACTTTCAAATTTACTGTTTTAGTGCCTTATTCCCTCATTTTGCTAAGATCCTTCAATGTGGCTGAACAATCAAGACACAAAAAGTTTTTTTTTTAATTAAAAAGCCTCTTAAAGTGAAATATGCCCTCTTTAATTTTTTTTCATTTTTTTTAAGGTTTACTGAAAAAGCAGATAACTTGTGGNTTTAATTAAAAAGCCTCTTAAAGTGAAATATGCCCTCTTTAAATTACATTTTTTTTAAGGTTTACTGAAAAAAGCAGATAACTTGTGATGTTAATCATTACAGTCCCTAAATTACCACCACATTAAACAGGGTAGTGTTCATGTGAGTAGAATCATGGTCTATTTACTGGGGGGATGCCTTATGTGTTCACCCCTTTAGCTGTGTTTTCTTTCCTTCTTTTGTTACTCAAACAAGGCATGAGGTGAATTGTGGCTTCCACTGTTGACAGGGCCCTGGTGACCTTCCTCCCCAGTGAGTGCTAGAAACACTGGACAGGCAACCATTGTCAGAGTCTGTGTTTACCAAGTCTTTCAGAGTATGGTAGCAGATCTGGGACCAGCAATCAGTTTAAATTCTCTGCAGTTTCATGCTCAGTGATGTGACACACAAAACTGATTTCAGGCAAGTGATCCCATTCTGAGATGCATGACATGGCTTAGGTCTATGGTCTCAGGTTTCTCTGGTGCTGGTGTGCATATTGTTGACTTTCCAGCCTGCTGCTATGTCTAAATAAACACTGGCTAGGTTTAGGCTAGCTCTCCCATCTATCCTGTCACTACTCCTCACCCTTATCTGATGCAAGCCAAAGAGACATGACTATGTGGCAAAATCTCCACCACACACACACACACACACACACACACACACACACACACACACACACACACACACACACACACACACACACACACACACTCCTTCATGTCAATACACAAAGCTTCCTACAATTAAGGTAATTTAAAAAAAATATGTATGTGCCATCCTCAGATGGATTTTCAGGGCACATTGTGAAAAGGAGTTAAAACAAATTTTATTCTGTAACTCCTGCACTTTGACTTTTAAACACCCACACAGTCAGGACTAATGGAAAACAGATATCCCAGCAGAGAACTATTCAGGGCAATTCTGTTATTCAATAAAAAGGTTCAACAATTACTTAAAGTAGGAATAACTGACTACAGGCAATGCATTTTTGCTTCATATCATGCACAAGTCCACTATCTGGCCTTGACCAAAACAATGGAAAATTGGATCTGTGCTGCTATTGATTTAAAATGAGTTGTAAAAGAAATTATTGATTATTTGCAAACATGCCAATAAAGTTACTAAAGACAAATATTACTCTCTTAATTTTTCAATAATGTGGAGTCTGCCTTAGCCAATAAATTATTTTTGAACTTTCGGGTAATGTTAGAAGAAGGGGGAGAGACAAATGTGGGAGAGAGAGCAAAAGCGAGAAAGGGAGGGCAGAATGGCTGATCTCAGAGGAGTTTCTAACACACATTTTAGTGACCTATTAAGAGCATTATGGGCCCCTTGTC
>JANJYP010133955.1:0-11125 GCA_024605115.1 Rastrelliger brachysoma | reverse complement strand
TCCCTCCCTCCCTCCCTCCCTCCCTCCCTCCCTCCCTCTCATTATGTCCCCTCTGGATGGGGCAGCTCAGCGTCCAGGCACACTGCCCAATAGCTTCACATGGTCTGCCAGGGTGACAGTGATGATGACACGTTGGCTGCTTAAAACTCTCTCCAAAAAAAAAAAAAAAAAAAAAAAAAGGAAAGAAAGAAAGAAAGCAGGCAGACATGTAGGTAGACAGGCATGTTTTTGTGTGTTTTTGTATGGCAGCAGGTCAGGGCTGGTGTGAAAAAGCTGTGACAAGCTGACAAGGGCATGTTAGGAAATGTTTTGATAGAGAGACGTGCCATTTTTTTCATGGTGGATGCCGTTTTGTGTGTTGTCTCTGTCTTATTCCATCTCTCTTTAATAATGCCAGATTGTTTTTTTTTCTTTTGTCATTTCTCTTCTTTGTGCCATCTTCTCTCAGAAACTACAAGGTGCTAAGTTTGTGTGAGGCAACGCATCATTTAAATCAAGTTTTACTAGTTTTACTTGTGAAAAATCTAAATGTTGAATATGTAATATGCTCATTAGTGGCATATTTGTGGGTCGCAGTTCTATTTATTTAAACTTTGGTGGAAAGTAAGGTTGAAACATGTGGCTCCACTGAAAACAGCAACCTTCCTCTAAGCAGCTGTGAAAGCCCAGTAACTTGCTGTCTCTTGATTACTGTGACAGCTAAAGGGCAGGGGGAACTTTGTTTACACCGCTAAACATTGATCACTTTAACCTGATTATGTCTGCAGTTCATTTCTTCTGATTGTATCTTGTTGCATCACATGTGTGTGTATGTGTTTGTTTGTGTGTGTGTGTGAGGGGGGAGGGAGACAGATGATTGTTGATTAATGAAACATCTCTCTGCTTTTTTCTTCCAAGGACCCAGATTAACTTCACAGTGGCCATTGATTTCACAGCTTCCAATGGTGAGTCTTTTAGTAAACATACACTTACTTTTAGTGAGAGAGAGAGAGCTACATAAAGACACACAAAGTGCGCTGAATGCCTAGGGAGCGTTTATTCAAATATATGCAGATGGGGAATCAAGTGTTTGCTAATAGCCCTCTCCATCACACCTGGCAGCTTAAGCTGAGTGCAGTAACATGGCACGATGGCCGTGATTAGGCACTGTGTTATCCATCTACCCTTGAGCTCAGTCCTAGTAGGACAGGCGGCACCAATACAGCCAGATCCTATTAAATCAAATGAGAGCTTTCTGGCAGTGGATGAGAAAGAAATATGTTGAGGTTGAGACGTACTTGATCTTGTCTGGTTCATACTGAGAGCTCAATCCCAACTAGAGTTTAGCAGTTTATTAAAAAGCAGCTAAAACAGCATTATGAGTCAGGTACAAAGAAATTAAAAACAGTCACATGTGTATTGTATTAATTTAATTACCAGCCAGTTATCCTCTATTAGCGATGCAGTGATGGATTTAGAGGAACAATGCATGTTTTGTTGTTATAAAAATGACTACACTCTGAACTACAGAACCACTAGAAAATGTTTAAGTATTGAAAAAAACCTCATTTTGCGGCTGAATTATGTTTTTAAATGGTAGTATTAGTGGTAATGCTCCCATAAAGCACAATTCAGCCCACACATTAACATTTAATTGGCTCTAATTGAACATGTCAAGCAAATTTTGACTTTGCTGTTCCCCAAACCCTCATAATTGTTTCCAACAATGAAACTAATTTTCCCTAACCTTTCTAGTTGCATTTCTAAAAGGCACCAGATTGTGTGACATTTTGATTCAAGGAGTAAAATTCATGTTCACTCACAGCAGAGACTTGGACGTTAAAGTTCATAATTGACTCTCCACGCTGTAACCTCGGCCCCCTCAAGATTAACACATCTGAGGTTTAGCCATTAAATGTATTTTATTGGCTACAGATGAATAAAATCTTATTGTAATTTTCTACTGTTGGAGTGTTGGATACTTATAGATGCATCAGTAAACTGCAGTGAAGTTAAACCAGTACATCTCAGGACAGTTGATATGTTGCTACTATTGTTGTTTCATCATAGTTTAACACTGTTCCCTCTGTCACAATCAGGTAACCCGGCCCAACCCACTTCGCTCCACTACATGAGTCCTTACCAGCTAAATGCCTACGCCATGGCCCTAAAGGCAGTGGGGGAGATCATCCAGGACTACGACAGCGATAAGATGTTCCCCGCACTGGGCTTCGGAGCCAAGCTGCCACCTGACGGACGGGTGTCCCACGAGTTTGCCTTGGTGAGAGCAAGAGATGGAGTGAAAGATAATTCACTTTAAAACACAAAAACTTATTTTTCACATTTTTCAATAAAACCTTGTTAGAAGTTTGTGACCTGGTTGAATTGTCCTATTTTGATGCAGAATCTGTGATTTCATCTAAGAAAAAAAATACACTGTGCACTAGTTCTGGATGTTTTTTTTAATACTCATACCATTTTAGATCTAGTTCCCTGTTGGCAAAATACCCAGATCCTTTAAACTGTGACGCTAACAAACCTCTTATCAAATCTGTTATCTCTCCTCACACTTTTTTTTTATCCACAAAGGAAAACATGTAGGTAGCCGGCTTTTCATTTTTAGCTGAACGTCACAGTCTCTGGTTAAAATAAGAGTGGGGGCAGATTACATCAACTGTTGCTAATTACCATTAATTCCATAACAGCTAAAACAAAAACACATCAATTCATCTCCCAGTTCACCTTCAATGCATATCATAACAACATTTTAATCTGATCAGGTTAATCGTTCTAAATCAGGATCTTCAGCGCCAAATACACTGAATGTGTCAGTTAAAATTAATGAGGGTTTCATATTTTCTCCTGCTCCTCTCAAGTCATGGACATTAATTAAACTGCTCTTGTGTTTCTGCCAACAAAAGATGATTCAACATCTTTGAGCTGTAGTTATTGTAGCCTTTTTACTAGCAAATTTAAATTAAATCATTGCACTTTCAAGACCCCTCGGCTAAGCTGGAAGAAGGATCGAAAGGTAAATTAGATAAAGTGTTCCAGAGTTTGGATTCCATTTCAATCAAACCCCATTTGTGTAATTAGTAGACTATAACACTGAACTGTTCGCGATACACTTTAAATTATTGGGTTCATTTGTTGCTTAGAAGTTTATTCTTCTATGAATAACAGGAAATAATGTGTTGTTAATGCAGCAACACTGGGGTTTTACGATTTATTGCGTCCAACTGTTGGAAACATCATCTAACACTTTTATCCNGGGTTTTACGATTTATTGCGTCCAACTGTTGGAAACATCATCATCTAACACTTTTATCTAACACAATTTAACACCAAAAAGATCCAAATGGCAATGAAATGCTGCTGCAAATCATTTCACATTTGTATTGTTGTTCTCCTGGGTAGACTGATGCTATTGTTGTGCTGTTTACCTACGAGTAAAACCTGACTTCATATCCCTGCTTGGGAACTAAAGATCTGGTAATCAGTCAACCAAAAAAAAAGAAAAAAAAACCCAATTATGTCTTTAACTGTTTGTTCCATCTGCTTCAAGCATCTGAAATGTATCCTCCTCTCTTCTCTCCAAAGAACGGGAATCCTCAGAACCCTTACTGTGCAGGAATTGATGGCGTAATGGAAGCCTATTACCAGAGTCTGAAGTCTGTTCAACTCTATGGACCCACCAATTTTTCTCCTGTCATCAACCATGTGGCCAGGTAAGAAATGATTTAAAGGAATGTTCGGAGGTTGGAGTATAGGGAGACACAGGAGTGTAGAAACCTATTTGCTCCATTAAAAGGCTGCAAAAGACTGAAGAGTCAGTGCTCTTCAGTCTTTTCTANATCAACCATGTGGCCAGGTAAGAAATGATTTAAAGGAATGTTTGGAGGTTGGAGTATAGGGAGACACAGGAGTGTAGAAACCTATTTGCTCTGTTAAAAGGCTACAAATCAGTCAGTGCTCTTCAGTCTTTTCTCTGAAATTTGAGAAGCACCTGATTCAGCTGCATATTGCTGAAAGATGCCTTGAGGACCTCCTTTATAAATTTATACCACATACAAGCTATTTTACACTTGCATATTATCTATCTCTGTTTATATAATGAACCTGAAATCATCTGAGTATGTGTGAAAGAACACCAAGTGCATTTTGCCGTGATTGACACTCAACACGTGTTCTCAGGTTTTCCGTAATAAGCTCTTTGCAACGAGTGTTGCCAGGTAGCTAACTCGAGTGAGAAAGAGGGAGGAAGGAAGAGAGGTAGGGAGAGAAAACTGGCAACACAAACAGACAAAGTACATGACAGCTGATTACATGTTTTGTTTGTTTCTGTGTGTCAACGGGAACATAATTTATGCCACAGGAAAAGCCAGGTAGACACACGATTGAGACGAAGTTCTCAAATTAAAAAAAAAAACAAAACATTAAGAAACTATTCATGCAAGTGTGTAATTAAAGAGATTAACTCAAGTGAAGTCTCTCTTCAGGTTAATTCGCACACATTTAGAAGATAATTTACTGAAATCTTAATTTTTGTAGTTACACATGATGAGGCAAAGGCAGTCTAAAGGGGAAATGTGGCATAAGTAGTGATTCAGAGGCATCAGTTTGATCCTATTTAGCTTGTAATGTCACCTTCACTCCCTTCTACTGACTAATTTGTTCTTTGCATCAATTAAGCCTCCTTTGTAAACTTTTGTCTTTCCTTTTTTTCCTCTCAGTCTAATCACTAAGCTGTTGAATTTTCTTTTTTTAAATGCATTGTATGGCATTTTTCTCAATGATTAAAAAAGCCTCTCACACTTATGTTTGTTATGAAAGCAGGAAAGCTTTGTGTAGCATAAAAAATCGAAGCGGCATGGTAAAACAGCTAGTTATCTTTTCTGTTGAATTTGTACAAAAACTGGAATATAAATTGATAAAAATTAACAAGCTGTTCTTGGCTAACTAGTAATTTACTTGACTTTTTTATGTGTGTACAGATTAAACAAACAAGACATAGCCTGTTAGCTAGGTGGAGATTATTAGCTTTGGTTAGAAGCAAGCTAGCTGCTTCCATTATCTATCCTACGCTAAGCTAACTGTCTCCTGGCTTCAGGCTAATATCAAATTTAGGCTAATATCTACCAATTTGTTCAATTTCTCTTTCTGCTCATCTTTAAATCTTCTCTTTTGTATTATGTTCCATTTATTTAACCCTTTTCCGCTGCATTGTTTAACTTTGTCCTTGATTTTGTTTATTTTCTTCACTAAAATCCATGCAAAGAATAGGAAAAAGACACAATAGCTGTGAGTTGATATAAAACTTATGAAAATACTAGGTTTTGAAGCTTCATATACAATTTTCATAAAACCTCACTCTGGCACACCACAGCTAATTAATTTTGTTTTGTTACAAGATTTAACTTCAACAATCAGTTCAACCCAGTCAGATAAACACCAGACTAATCAGCAAAGATCCTCTGAACTTGTTCTCCAAGTCTCATTAAAAACTATGCGTTAGATGCAGTGCAGGAAGCATCTTTCTGCAACTGCATTGACTGTTGTCAACTAAAAAGCCACAAGCATGATTTGTTATCAAGTACAAGCACCTATCATTACCCTTTTTTCTCCTCATCCCCCATCAGTAATCCCAGCCCCTTCACCTCACCTTCAACTCACCTCTGTTTGTTAACCGCCCCCATATTTCACAAATAGCACTTTCACCTTCTTTTTTTTTGCTTCCCTCCCACCTGCAGCATTGTAACTATTCACTTTACTTCCTTTCCCCTTACTGTGTCTCTCCTACCACTCCAATACATTTGTTGCACTATATCTCCATCTTTTTTTGCCTGCGGCGTTGTGATAATCCACATTGAAAGACACTCAGTTACTCTCACAGACATTCTCCAGAGGGAGGAAATATGCATTCACATAGATCTCACCTTCTGGTGCAGAGAGGTGAAGCATAGCAGAAGCACAGGCGACTGAAATAATCTTGTTTCTGTGTGTAAATATCAACAGCAGTCAGTTCACAACTCACACGGGAAGAAAAGGTCATATTTAACATCGCAAGAGAAGCTGAAAGCCATATTGAGCTGAGGATCTGTAGAATTGATATATAGATTGAATGAAAGAAGCACTTGATAGATTAAGACCCTTCAGAGTGGGAGGTGACATTTATTCAATCAGAATATTTTTCAAAGGACATGTAATGTTTAATTTTTCCTCTGTCTTTGTGTACTCTATTTAATTTGAGAACAAGCTAACTAGTTTAATTAAAACAACACCCAGAATAATAATAGGATCATGTTCAAGCAAATAAATCACCATGGGGAATAAATGACATGAGGATGGTAGCACAGATGTAACTACAGAGATGGTTCTCTGTGTTTGTGTGTGTGTTTTTGTATAGGTATGCAGCATCAGTGAAGGATGGCTCCCAGTATTTTGTACTTCTCATCATAACGGATGGTGTCATCTCGGACATGGCCCAGGCCAAGGAGTCTATTGTCAACGTAAGGGCACCTCTTATAGCTGGTAACAGTTAACCCAACATTGTGAAGATTGTTTAATTTAAATTCATATATTCATTTGTTTGGCAAGGACAAACCTGATTAATCAAGATAGAGAAAACCTGCTGTAAGCTGTTGTAACTCAACTGCAAATGAACCAGTTAGTCTGTGAATGACTGTGTAAATGAGCAGTATTGTCATGGTCTGAGAAATAATAACATTTGTGCACAAAATACATTTCTTAAATCCTTGCCATCATGTTAGCTCCTGAAAGCAGAAATGTGTTGTTGACTGTAAGCTGGAAAACCACCGTGTCAGTATTCCCTAATTATGTGATTTAACGAATGACTGACGGCTTGTATTGACAATGGAATCACATGGAATCAAACATATTGTTCGCTTTACAAATAGGTAATATGAAGCTTACCAGATCCATACAGCACTGAAGTCTCTGATGTTTGCTTTGCTACACTCACGTTTGAAAGCATGTTATTCGCCCTCTGTCCTTCCTCTCCATCACTGTCAAGACCTAGCTCCTAAGGGATGTCATGCAGCGGAGAATGCAAACAAAATGAACAGTGGACAGCAGCCATTTTTGAGAAGACTGTGATCCATCTCAGGATTTTAAAAAAGAAGAGAGGATAGTTTTAAAATCAGTAAAGCAGAAAGGAGGTGATGGGGGGAGAAAGAGAGAAGGGCAGTAGAGCTTGAAAAAAATACCTTTTTTGGGGAACAAAATATATTATTATACTTGCATTAACTATTTTAGTTTTGTTTAATTTATTTGCAAAATGATGAAGATGTAAAGACATTCAATAGAGAAACAGTAATTACAGTGCAGGAAAGGAAGGAAGTGTAAAAGACTTTTTAAAAAATATTTTAAATTGACTTTGTTACTCATCAAAACACACACAATATCTATATGCATGAAACATATAATTAAGCATAAACAGTAGTAAGTAGATAGGTACAACATAAGCATGCTACCATAGGGGTTAAGATGAAATAAGACATTTTTAAGATATAGAATTCAGTGTTATATCAGCGAATTTCATAATTGTCAAACTATATATGTATATATAAAAACATTGAAATAGTTGATTCAGCTGAAAGCTCCAAAACCTTCAAAATTGAAGACTTCATCATTTCCACTCTGTATAGCCATAGAAAAGTCATTAATGTAATAATGGGCTGAGGATAGAACCCTGGAGTACCCCGAAAAGTATTTTTAACTTCTTAAATATGCAATCAACAACTCTCTGTCATTTAAATAGTTTAACATAAGACTTTTGACAGGATCAAATGCTAAAAAGAAACCAAGCCCAACTTTTTTAAAATTATCTAAAGCAAAAGAAATATTGTTGACAATGTGCAAAAGTGTTGGTTTCTTAGTCTTAGAGGATGTTGCTTGTTGTATAAATACGTTTCTCTGGAATTTTTGAAAAACTATATATAATGATATAATATTGGATGTTGGCTGCTTTTGATAAGATCATCTATCGCTCTGCAGCCGTAGGTCAACACATTACTCAAATCCAGTGAACATAGACACTGCTGGCTCTTTCCTTTAGTACACACACTGTAACACTTACACATACACACCAACACATGTCATTTGTAAGCTGTCAGTACGTTCAGGCCATGTTGATGATTCTCTCGTCTCCAGTATTATTCACTGTGATGTCTCGACCCACGCAGCACTGCAGGAGGTGCTGCAGAAAACACACACATCAAAGATTCATACACACACACAGACACACGCTTATACATACTGTGTGTACTATATGCAGGCAGGCATTCACAATGATATGAACACAACATGATCTGAGAATGCCTTGTTCTCCACAGAAGACAAAAGACACCACATGGACATTCACAACAAAAATGTTTTTTTTTTTAAATTTATGAAATATTTATTGTTCCTCTCTGCTCCTTCCCCGCAGGCCTCCTGTCTGCCAATGTCAATCATTATCGTGGGCGTGGGACCCGCAGAATTTGATGGTAAGGCAACAAGATCTTGTGAGTAATGTTCATATGTAAGAAACATCTGTTTGTGCTGTCTAGAATATGTGCACTGGGAAAAATGAGCCCTACTCTTGAGTTGCCAAATGACTGTTTAGGTGATCATTTTTATATTTGCATACTGAATCCATCAAGTAAGAAATAATGCACACATATTGCACATATTACATTTGCATTTGTTTTCATTTTGAGTCTCCTCAGCCTTACTTTTTATCCTTTTTATTCTCTTCAGCCATGATTGAGTTAGACGGTGATGAAGTCAGAATCTCATCCAGAGGAAGATATGCTGAGAGGGACATTGTTCAGGTACATACCTCTTTTCTTTCTCTCCAACCATACCCCCTCATTTTTTACTTTTTTTTCTTTCTTTAACATAATTTTTTTTTGACTATCTTCTGAAATTAAATTATTTCCAAGATAATGAATTAGTTCTCCCACTCAAGTCTACATCTTTTTCCTTCCTGATGATTTAAATGAAATGTAATTTTGACAGTCATCTGCACTAGAAATAGCAGTGTCAGCTCACTGGCTGTAATCTTGATCAAGGTGTCATTTGCTAACTTAAAGAATGAGGCAGGTGACAGTCGATTTCTTTCTGTGGCCCCAACATTTTAGTTCAGTAAATTTCTGCTGTCAGTCAGCCAGCTGCTACAGTTAGTCTGGGTGCTGTCTGCTCTTGACTGTGTGGATGGATACGCTGAATGTAGCCAGACCAACTGTCTGCACCGGGCTGACAAATTTATGTTTTGTCACAATGTCATATTACTGCTGGTGTAATTAGTTTTGACACAAAATTTTTATGTGAGTATTTTGCATTCTCATATTATTTGTCACACCCCTGGTGTCTAAAGGCCTTTATTCTTCATGCCATATTGCTGTGTTGTTGTCCAGAAAGCACACCAATGAGACACACCATTGCACTGGATTACATGACCTTTTATTAATATGAACACAGGCACTGTAGTTTATTTAGAGTCAATGTACAAAAACTGTCCTGCTGCTGTAAATACAGTTGTACCAAATGTGTATTGATCCACAGCTTTTTGAGTAATGTAGAAAAAACAGTACTCCCCACTTGTTATAGATAATTATGTAGCCTTTTTTGAATGGCACTATATAGGAAACCTAATTTTTTTTTCTTTTTTTAAAAAATTTGCATCCAGTCTATTGATTCCAACTGAGTGAATAGTGTCCAAATCCTTTCTGTGAGGATGAATTCATGTTCAACTGCTTCAGAGGGCATTTATCTCCTAAAATAACAACTTAGTAAACTACTTCTGTGGAAGTGCTGTGTGCAATCTTTGTTGCTTTAATTTTCAAGGTGAGTATCTAGAGAGTACCTGAGCTTTGTCCAGACAGTTCAGCTATTATCTTATCACCTTGACTCTGTGGTATACCAGACCTCAGATGGCAAGACTGACACACTAATGCACCTCACACAATATCTGTGAAGGGTCTGCCAGATCTCTGTTGCTGTTCAGTTTCTCTTTCTCATTAATGTGGTTGAAGGGAGACCCTCAGCTGTAGCACTCAAGCCTAATGTACACTTTAAACTGCCTACAGGATACCAAGGGGTCTTCAATCAATCAGACAAGTAACCTGTGAACAACATTTCCTTGTTTATCTTTCTCCAGGAGATCAGCCCACTATGTCAAGTCTTGCTTTTCATACTTATGTGAATGTCCAATATCAAGGCATAAAGATTAATACCATTATTCAGTGCCAGCCATTTGTTTAGTTGTGAGGCAGCAAAGTCACGTTTTTCTCCTTCATGACCTTTATACAGCCACTGTCATATCGCACTCCTTCGCACCCTCCTTTAGCCCATGTGGGCGAAGGAGGCACGCTCGTTAGTTGGCTTTCTAACAAGCTTCACACACACACACACACACACACACACACACACACACACACACACACACACACACACACACACACACACACACACACACATCGTACCCACACAGGTGATCTATGCAGAAAATATCAGGAGATGGTGTGAACTAAGTTTCAATAGTGGAACATTACAGCAGCTCTGCCTGCAGGCTCTCATTACCAACAAGTTTATAACCCCCGGTGTCACTGTGAAGTTTATATTTCACAGCAAGGGTTCCAGGCACAAATTGGCCCCTCATATGATCTTGTGATTGTGAGTGACAACAGCTCATTAATTAAATGAAAGGGTCTCATATCATTTAGTTCCGTCATATTTTCTACCTGAGAAGGTTCGTTGCACGAGACTTCACCACTAANTGATTGTGAGTGACAACAGCTCATTAATTAAATGAAAGGGTCGCATATCATTTAGTTCCGTCATATTTTCTACCTGAGAAGGTTCGTTACACGAGACTTCACCACTAACACTAACACGTGGTCGCATTAATGTAATCTACACAAAGCAGGTACATAAGGATGGTGAAGGAGGCAGGGGTATTCATATGTACATAATGAGTTGCATCCGGGTGGTTAAAGATGGTTAAAGAAGTCAATGTTTTCAGTGGCTCTTCAACAAGACCTTGATATTTTTGATTTGGATAAAAATGTTTTGGGGCGATATGGCTGCAGCAGTACCTCTGATGACCACTATGAGATTTTAGTGCTAAAAAATTATATTTATA
>JANJYP010133898.1:0-17217 GCA_024605115.1 Rastrelliger brachysoma | reverse complement strand
GAGGAAATCTGTATTAGGCCCTCGTTTCACAACTTAATGTTAGGTCAAAATCATGGTGAATCTGGCATGAACTATTTTCATCTAAAAGAAAAGGCCATGTTGTATTTAGTCAAAAACAAAATACAAAAACAAAATACTGCTTTAGTATTAAAGATGACAAAATAGTGAATAGTGAAGAGGAATTGTAAAACAGCAGAAATCTGCTGTCAGGTTGAAAAACAATGAAATACTCTCTCACTGACTAACAGAGCAAGTCAAACAGGTGAGGCAGAGAACCTGGCACATATGGCTAACCAACAACATGAGCTACCAAAATATAAGTGATCACAGTTTCCTGTGGTATAAAACTACCAACCAACCAAAAAGTGTTTAAAGCATCAGCATTAATGTTTCCCAGAAGAGTTCACTCTTAAACTAAAGGAGTGTCTGAAAGAAAAAGACACTCGTCTAACCACAATCCATTCAAGAGAGACATGCCCTTTCAGTCAAAAAATAGTAGACTCTTTTTAACAGTTTAGTCAGTATGACAACAAGTGTTTAAATATCTGCTGTTGTGTAAGTAGAAAGTGACTCACCGGCTCAGCACAAGTCCTCAGGACTCACTGTTTGTGAAGAAAGCAGCTGCACAGCCACAGCAGGCAGCACTCAATCCAGAGGATCCAACAGATCAGTCACACTAATCAGATGCAATCCAGAAGAAATGCAAAGCTATACTTTACAGGTTGCAGCTGAGAACAGTGTGTAATGTGGATATATGTTCATATACAACAATAGCAAGAGTGCAACAAAAGCCAGAACTCTCACAAGTGAGAGACTGGAGAAAGAAAGCAGATGAGTGATGTGCTAAAGTAAGAGGCCAGCTATGACAACTATGGCACTGAGATCATTCAATTTAAACCCCAAGGCATTACTACAGACCTTGCTGGTTTCAGACCACACCCTGTTTCAATGCTAAGCTCCACCTTCCTATGCCCACTTAGACTGTTAGTGATTGGACAGTTTCATCAATGGTGATGAAGGGGATAGGGTCAGAGAGCTACAGGCCCCAGTTAAAGAAACCAAGACTCAGGAGTCAATGGCCCCATTGTTACACAAAGACTATCCATTAAACAATGCAAGAACACAAAAACAAACTAACTCATGTGAAAGATTTAAACAAAATGAATCAATAAAAAGACTGAAGTTCATGTATTTCCAGTGTCAAAATATACTTTTAAGATGTACTACTCCAAAAAGACTTAATAATTTAGGTAATTTCAACCATGTTCCTCACATACATACAATCTGTGCTAAAGGTGAAATCAGATAGCATACATTTTTAAACCTGATGTCACATTTTGTGACACCCATCCCTTCCACTTTTGTGAGACAAGAGGTTCTGGGCCAACCCTCAGCACTATGACGAGCTCTCCTGCGCCTCTGGTTTTACCTGTTTCTTGAACATCAGCGATGAAGGGTGTGAGGCTTGAAAGCAGTTGACACTTTACTCATCCACTACCTGCATGTTGGACTAAAATGTTGACTGGTATGACAAGAATCCACACTTGAGATAGAGGGAGAGAATGAGAAAGAGATAGAGGGAGAGTGCCCACTATGTACCAACATGACACAATGTGAGGGATAATTANCACACACACACACACACACACACACACACACACACACACACACACACACACATACTAATAATGATTGACTTTCATTGAGTGTTATTGCTTTAGCAATATTTCTGTTCTGACAATTTGAATTTGACAGAGAAGGAGAAAGAGAGAGGATAACAATAATCAATATCAACATTATCATCTCTATATATGGGGTTTGACACATGGTGGACCCTCAATGTAAAATTTTCATTGGAAAAGCTGAAGAGAGCAGTTTTAGTTTAGTCAAAATTTAGCCTATACAGATGNATATGGGGTTTGACACATGGTGGACCCTCAATGTAAAATTTTTATTGGAAAAGCTGAAGAGAGCAGTTTTAGTTTAGTCAAAATTTAGCCTATACAGATATATGTTCATATTGCACTTTTTTAAAGTTTAATGTAAGTAAAAGTATTCCCAAAACAATGAACAATGGCCAAATTACTACTTAAAGGTGTGGCTCTTGGTCTCACTCACTTTAAATTACCAAAATCCAAAATGGAAGAGAAACCAAGCTTGTTAACATATTCAACAGCTTAGTTTCAGTCCCTTATCTCCAAAGAGAGAGCAAGGAGACAGCAGCTGTCAATGAAACATTTCTTCAAAAGCTGGTTGCATTCATGTATAGACAAGGATCTGTTACAACAATAAGTGTGTCTATAATTTTTAGTGGACAAAGTAATATAACCTTGATATATCTGATCTGACCTATTCTGTGATGTGTTTCTGTGCACAAAAGAACAAAATGTGACCAAAAACTTGTCATGACTGATGGAGGTCAAAGTAGCATTAAGTGGATGTGAATGTGACAGTTGATGTTATTGTCTTTACGGTCAGGCAAACCTCATGGTCAGCTGTTTCTCATCGCTGCCAATTTATTACAAACAACACAATACCTATATTCTTAGTCTTGTGACCGTTTCATATTGTCTAGGGTTTGCCCAATAACAAAATTGAATAACCAGAGAATAAACAGATGCCAGTTCTCCTCAATTAGATAATTGTGAGAAATTAGACAAGGCAGATGCCTCTTAATGTGAGATATTGAGCATGGCTGCTAGAGATGCTGAAATGAATGAACAAACTCATTAAAATAGAATGTGAACATGCATTTCTCAGAATGATTAAGATTACCTAACACAAGTGACACTAAGGCTCATAAATCCACTTTCAGTGACACTTAACTTTGACATTGTTGGAATCTGATCCATCACACTTTTTGGTTGCTCAGTAATGAGACAAAACTAGTCCATGTGTGGTTAGAAAGGTTTTCTAATAGTCTAAGCTCACTGGGGACCAGAATAATATGAAGCTATCAACTAACAGAAAACAGGCTGCAATTTGAATATTCAGATTTTTCATCATGTTAGTTCTGACTGATTGTCAATAAGGGGATATTTTTTCTTTGTTAGACATACTTTCTCTTTAACAGAATCTGTGTCTCCCTAAGTTGGAAAAAACACTAAAAACATTTGTTTTTCTTGTTTTTATTTATTTATTTTACTATTACCAGTACATTTTCAGAATTGCATTGTTTCTATCAGTGAAAACACAGTTTAACAATTGTGCCACTCAAAAAGTAAACTCAGATGTCTTCATAGATTCACAAACACTAACGTCATACACATAATTTGTGATAAAGGTGAAGTCAGAACCTGATGTCACATATTGTGCTACCCATCCCTTCCACTTTTGTGACACAAGAGGCCACACAAGCCAGGTTCAAGTCCTGTATTACCTGTTCCCTGAGCACAGGTGAAGAAGGGCGTGAGGCCTGAAGAGCACATGACAGTTTAATGCTTGTTAGATTAGATGAGCGGAATCCATCCATGCAGGAGAAAGAGGGGATGCATCATCTGTTTACATGGAGTTTGACAGTTCAGCATATGGTGGTTCTTCAGTGAGGTGCAGGAAATAAAACCACAGGTTGTGATTAATGCACAAAATCAAGCTAAAAGTAAGTTAGAACAAAGAAAATTCAACAATGGAGGTATTATTCTTGTGACCATATTTTTCCCCTATAGCATCATTTATTTACAGACTAAGAAATAATGATCTCTGTGATCTGTGGAGAATAGAGACAGCAGTGTTCATACTTGAAAGTTCAGGTTTCTTACCTTATTAACAAATGAATGCTAACACTGCATCACCATTGTTAAAAAGCATCTTTTTCTTTCTTGGATACACTTTGCCATTAAATAGAATCAGCTGAGAAACTAGTTTGTTAACATATAAATTACTGAAACACCAGTCCCTCCTAGATGAAAAGAGGATTATTTTTCTTTTTGTAGCATGAGAGTTTTTTGTTTTTCATATTTTGTACTTTGCAATAAATTAAACTTATTAACAGAAATACTTCATACTTTATATTGGCCATTTACCTTTACAGTTTGTGCAGACAACCACTGACCTCAGGATGAGTGTCTAATCTGCTGCCAGTGTTGCAAAGTAAATAAAGCAGAGTATACAATGTTACAAAACAAGCAAGTGGGATCAACATTGAATTGCATTGAATTAGAGAGTGAATATTTGATAATTTAATCCCGTAATAATGGAGTCAAATGTGAAAACATGACCTATAAGACAAACTATCTTGAATAAATTGTCATTCATCCCAGAAAGGTTAACGTTATCTTTTTTTCCCCATTTGATATTCAGGGTAATGGAATAACATAAAATGAAGATTAGCGACACTTAGCGGCCAAACACTTAACTAGAATTAAAAGAAGTGTAAGTATGTAGTAAGTGTACATTTTGCTTCGTGACTATTTGTTGTGTTTTCTCGGCTGAGTGAGGCTGGGATAAAAACAGTATGTTTTATTGATAAGAAAAACCGGTGTGTGAGCGTGAAATTAACTGATAAGAGTCTGACTTATTTAAACTGTGCCATTGTTTATGTCAGGGTCCTCTGACTGACCTTGTTTTCTTCGTTTTTCGATAAAACATTTCGGCACTTCCACCAACAACACCCAGTGAAGTCAGTTAGGCCTACAACTAAAATATAAACCAATAAGCCCGACACCTGAAAACAGAAAGGAAATAAATAATATGATAAATCATATTAATATAATTCAAGAGACTGTTAACAAAACTACATGATACAAGAAACTCCATAAATCCCAGTGAACTTTGTGTCTGTTCTGTAACTTCAGGACATCTATAATTATCTGCCCTGCTGTGGATTAAAAGTGCACCACTTCTGGCTTGTGCAAGGCACACTTACACAAACCTTAGCCGAAGATCATCTGCAGGGTTACACCTGCACTGGAAACCTCCCATAAGGCTATAATTACTCTCACGCCACATTGCATCACTGCCTGTTGGCTTTAATGTACAAAAACAAAATTTTCACAAAATAACAAAAAACGCCAACCTTTTCAGCGGCTTGTTGCAGGGTAATTAACGATTAGAATTGTGAATGAAAATATGGATGCATTTAATTTGGTTCCCCTCGTCTGCCGTAGTAAGGCTGGGCTTCTTCAGTGGTTGCGAAGTAGGCGTCAAACTCCTTCTCCGGGCTTTTCCTCACCACAAATCCAACGCACCCACAGAGCGCCAATGGGAAGGTGGGACAACAGGTAGGCGTCCTCCAACTGCGTACCGAAGCTCAGGCTGTCTGAGCCTTTTCAAGGAAGCGAGCCCACAAGACCACAACGTGAAATAAGACGTGAGGCACTCCACCCTGTGGTTTATTACTAATTGTGTGACGAGCTTTACTGCTCTTAAAGTCAGACTATTTTTTTGTCTGTGAGACTCTCCAGGGAGCTGATTTGAGGTTTTCTGACTCAGTGGTCCATTATCGGACAAGTCGCAGCTATCAGAGTGAGGACATCTTTCTGCATGAACATGTTGAAGGTAAGCAGCCTTAATTGACAAAAAACTTAACTCGCACATTATAATGGTTACTTAAGGTCCAGGTTGCTTAAGTTTGCACTGAAACCTAGTGTGGTTTGTACATTTCATTTCAAATGAAGATAAAGCTGTTGCTGTCTTGGTCGCAGCACATTATTTGTAGTTTTAATGCTTGCATAATGCAAGAAGTGCAATATCTTGACTATCTTATCATGTGACTGCCAACAATAACGCCTCCATCATTTTCTTATGTAAGTTTCTGGTCTGATTCAGATTCTGATATGGGCATACACCCACATTCAGTGTGTGTGTGTGTGTGTGTGTGTGTATATATATATATATATATATATATATATGATGTTTTGGTAATTTAGCCAAACAACATGATTATGTTTTTGATTTTAAGTGTCTCCATCTCCCTGGTTTAATGTGACTGTGACTGTCTCTAAAAGAGGAATTTCTCTTTATTATCCTCACAGCTGCTATATTTCCTTCAATATTAAAGTTTGTTCCTCTGAAAATAAAGAGAGGACACACTGATACACAGCTGATCTGAAGAGGTCAGTCGCTCCCTGACCCAGACCCCCCTGAAGGAGGAAATGGAGGTCTTGCGGCGGTCTTCTGTGTTTGCTGCAGAGGTCCTGGATGTGTTTGACCGATCGTTGACTGAAAAGGAGCTTGTGTCTCAGTCCAAAGCGCTGTGTAGAGACTACATCCTCTCCAGGCTCAACCAGAACGGGCTAGGATGGTCCAAAACTGAACTCAACCTGTCCCCCTCCAATGCAGCGCTTTCTGAGGTGTCTTTGGTGCTCCTCTGTCTCGGTAAGAGAAATGTGAACTGCTGTACAGCCACAGAAAAATAGTGAGACGCTTAAGGAGGTAAATTAGCATCTTTAAGCAGCACTTAAACAATTCCAATGCCATGGCTGTCATATTTGTGGAGTTATTTGACTTTCCCTCATAAATTTAGGAGAAGATAAAATGTACTCTTATGTTTCTTTGTGGTTTATTTGCCACCAAGTCACCATCTTTGACAATCATGGTTAAGATGTTTTTGAAATATCTCAGCAACAGTAATGTCCTTGGTGGAGGTTTGTTACACAAAACTATAAAACAAGAGGAGGGTCAACTTGGTAAAATACTGACTCCAGGTTTGATTCCTACCAATAAAAAAAACAAAAGCAGGCTTGCTGTGTTTAGATTTTGATGTTCTGCACATTGTGAATGAGACATACTATAATCTAACATGGAGAGCAATTGATATATTGATACATCAGTAGATTTTCATTACCTTGTGTGAATTCGACTGGAATAGTGTGACTGTTGTGGCTGTGATGTGATCACTACTATGAGTCTAAAGAACTTTGCTGCTGCGTTTTTAATCTACTTCACCTTAGTAAAAGGTTTGCTGTTTGTGATGACTCAGCAGAGTTGGAAAAGATAATTGGTACAAATCAGAAACCAGACTGAAAACCTGTTTATCATTTTCTACTTATATTGTAGGAAGGGCTTTATGAATTTGAAAAAAATATGTAATTGCAATAAAGATGTAGGTGTATATTTTTCTAGCTATTTATATAAACTAGGGCAGATGATGAGTTGATGATTATGTGTTGAATGGAGATTATGTGTGTGAACTTCCTGAGCCAGGTGACTACAAGGATTTATTTGACTCAACAAATGCCCAGTGGTCTTCCTAACAGGCCTTTTTCTTCGTTTCTCTTTCTTTTTTTTGTCTACTCTCTCTCTGTGTTACCTAGGTGACGAGCTGGAGTGCATACAGCCCAGTCTGTACAGGAACGTGGCACGGCAGCTCAACATTTCTGTTGCCATGGAGAACATGGTCTCGGATGCCTTCATTGGTGTGGCGACAGAGATCTTCTCAACAGGTACAGTAACGTGACTGGCTCTGGATCTGAAGGTGTTGGTCATAATGTATCATGCTGTATGTGATCCAAGGTCTGTCCTGCTGGAAACTAAACTAAAATGTAGTCTTCAGCCAGCTCAGGAAGTGTTTAACACTTCCGTGGTGTCTCTCAGACTACTGATGAAGGCAGTTACTGTGATTAATCGGCTGTTCCTGTGCGGTTTTCCATCAGGTCCCTTTGGCTGCTAGCTGCTCTCAGTTGAGTGAGTGGGTGTAAATCACACATACTGTAGGTGTAGTGAGACTTCATCCGAAACACATATTTGCTCCTACATCTACCCGGAAGTGCCAAGTTTAGACACTCAGATGGCATTGATTACTTTACAGTTTTTAGATATTTTCATTCTATACTATTGTAACAAGAGCATATTCCTTCTGTACTTTCCGGTTTGGCTTGAGGCATTGTAATGTCCAAACAATGCCAGGTTTAAATAAAATTGACTTATTTCAGCCTGATGCTGTTTTGGAATTGGAGCTAGTTGCTAATTGTGACATTTCTTCATAGTGCTCAGTTCAAAACTGATTGTAAGATAGTGTTTGTATGTCATTACTTTTTCACTCACAGACATTGGCTGTGCCTGTAGTTGCTTTTTTGTTCACTCCTGTTTTCCCTAGTTATCGATACAATGTGCCAAATGTGACTGCACTGGCCTTATAGACAGCACAGTATATAATGGACACTTAGTAGTTTACTCTGTAGTAAACGGTAAACTGAGATTTTGGATACTCAAATTATTATATGGACTTTATTTTCTTGGCTCCATAATATGAATTTTAATTCATTTAGCACAGACATACTTTATTCCTAAATGTTTAATTACTGTAGATGCAGATTTTTACAAAAATATGGTTTATTTTGTGGTCCATATATGTCCTTTTCTGTCTATATTCTGCTCTCATCATAAATTGGGTCTCAGTATCTTTGATCTTTCTAGACGGGCTGGGCCATACATTGATGTCCAGATGTCATTCTAGATTTTGGATAATGTAATATTATGATATGGTGTAAGTAGTTTCTTTTCCTGGCATTACAGTAAAGTGATGACATTTTCTGGCCACCATGCTGTTCCATCTGATCTATTATTTGGCTTTACCTACATACCCTCATTATATCCACATCACTGATATTTATTTATCAAAAATCTCTCATTTGTCCATATTGCCCAGCCCCACTTTTAGGAATTTTGGATTTGATCATCTTTAATCACACTTTTGGTCTTCATCTGGTGGTATCCTTTTGATATTATGTCTTCTTGACCAAGTCCAGTCAGGATTTTTCTTTGTTGACATTGTTGGGTTTGCTAAAACCTTGAAGAATATAAAGTAGCAAGGGGATTATTTTAATGGATAATGAAGGTGTGACGTGAGCATCTTGACAATTAATCCTGTTGTCTTTGAAAGCCGATGTAAGCTAAAGATGTTTATATATTGGCACTTCTGATGTCAGAGGTGTCACATGCTCATCACCACCATCTTTTTTCTTTTTTGTAATTAAATTGTAATTAATACAATACCCAGATTTGACAGCACCAGTTGGACAGATTAAGTTCCTGGCCAGATTAAATATGTCAATGTTGTGCATCAAACAAAATGATTGTCAGGTGAACAGTATGCAGTTGCCCCTACATACCTTTCCAATGTTGGGAATTGGGTAAAGGGCTGTTTCTGTGAATTCCTGATTTAAGTGAGAAAGTAAGTAGGTTTGTTTTCTTGCAAGCTAATTTCTTTTCACCAAACCAAAAGATTGTCATGAGTGAATCTAAGGGAAAAATGAATTGTAAAAAAAATGTTTTTCTGGTGAAATCCTATTTCAGTCTTGCTGCAAGAACACTAAGTTTTTTTGTCTTCACTGGAACTTCTGGTCCAATCTTGAACTTGTGGTCAAGAGGTCTGCTTTGTCACTGACACAAATAGCACTGACATTTAAGTATACAAAAAAAGACTGTATGTCCTCTGTATGAGCCTCTGGGATAGAGAAGTATGGTTAAAAAGCAACAAGAGCATAAAGAACAACTCAAATCTGGCATATTTCCAGGAAAGATCAAAAACGGGCTTGCTTAATTTAATTGTCTTGCCTGTGTTCTAGCTTAACTTGTGCTTATTTTGACGTCACAAGAATGTCATTTTTGGAAACAGCGTGGGATTCCTCCTGAAGAATAACAAACTGGTGAACCCAGTCTGCCCCAGCCTCCTGGGACGGGTCAAAAACCAGATAAAAATAGTAGAACCACATGTATGCTCATTTTCCCTGTTGTCCTGATTTAGTTTTATAGCTACCAATTTAGCTTTTTGTCATTCCTTATCGAGCCTCCAAGTGCTTAACATGAATTTAGAGATCACATGGAACGGTAATGTTCCCAAAGAGAACACACACACTGGAGCATGTATAATAACAGCATATCTTTTTTGAGGCTGTTGCACAGCCATCTGTACTGTGGTCTCCCTCAGTAAAATCAACATAGCTCGTCTCTCCTCCATCTATCTTATCCTGCCTCCTACTTCTGTTCTTTCTCTTTCCGCCCTCCTCTGCTCCAGCTTTATCCCTGACAATCTTGTCTCTATTCTTGGCCAGCTTCTCAGTATAGAGTGAGACATGACGTGGACCGACAGTTTCCGTGGACAGTTATCTCATTTAAGCTTGCCTGGAGCTTTATCCACTTATAGCCGCAGTCAGACACTGTAGGTCAGCTCTGAACAGCGCTGACAATGAAAGCTGACCTAAAGGAGGCTAATACCATTAGGTCTTGCAGTGCATCACTGGCAGTCAAATTAACAATCCCTGCTGCCCTGGAAACAGTACCTAGAAATGACCAGATGCCTTTAATAGCCCTTAATTACCTAACTTGATTGTCTAAAGATCGGCAATGCTCTGTTTGAGTTGCGTTAAAGCAGAAAAAAAGGGATCAAGAATTGCCTTATTTATAGCATCATGACTCAATTTTCTTTGAGTAGTGAATGTAAAATCATTTTCTGAATGTGTTGAACTGCCTACATGAGAAACTGCATCAGTGTTTTTCGCCCACCTTTCAACAAAGGCAGCCCAACACTGACCTTTTTTATTTTACAACAGGCACATAAGGCAGTAATATGCCTTATCAGCGATTTTAACATATCGGATCAGTTTGTTGACTTAAACCAGGTATTTACCATTTATTTCAGTGCAAGGTCCACCGACATACTTTGTGTCAGGTGACAAAATATGTGACAGACTTTAAGGAAACAGAAACCACAATGCAAATGACTATTAATGGTTGCCATAGACTGAAATTGGCACCCACAAGAACAGGAAAGGAGTGTTTATAGTGAGATAAATATGGTACTTTATCGATTCCAGTCAGGAAATTCTGTTACCATGGAGGCTTAAAGCTCATATCTTCTGGATAAAGTGTATCTTCTGCTTCTCACTTACCAAACAAGTACGTTGTGACTGCAAGACAGAATCAATATTTTCTTACTGGAGCTTTATAATATAATGTGTCAGTGCCTGATATGTATAAATAAAGACATAAAACATAACTTTGTTTTTTGTGTTGTAGGTATAACGTGGGGAAAGGTGGTATCCATGTATGCAGTAGCTGCAGCTCTTGCAGTGGACTGTGTCAGACAAGGTCATTCATCCACAGTTCACATTTTAGTGGACAGTCTGGGCCAGTTTGTCCGGAAGTACCTGGTGCACTGGCTGAAGAGACGGGGTGGATGGGTAAGTGAACACTGCTATATGTGCATATAATTATGATCGTTTAAAGCTGTGATATATACGCAGCATTGTAAAGCAAAATTTAACTTTTTTCATTGACACCCTATTCACTGTTGGTGCATAATTGGTTTTGGACAAAAATGGAATGAAAGTTTGAAGGCTTTTATATTTTTGTCTGTTTTTGTATCTTGCCTGCATCTTGTTCATCTGTGGATTAAACATGGCAACAATCTGGTCATATAAAGCATCACCATGAATACTTTATCTTGTTTGTGGATCAGAGCTCAGTTTGCTTACATAAGTTCTGATAATCAGAGGAGCTGCATGAAATCTGATGATAACATGTTCAGGAAGGCCCAGTTATTTTCTTCCTGAAATAGCTTCCTGTTAGCTGTTCTGGTACAAAGATATCCTGTGAAATTATTTGATTGTGTGACTCTCTGTTGGCTATAAGACTTAATAAGGTCTTGTTATGCTTCACTCAAATAGATTTGTTTTATAAATGCCAGTCATACATACTTGAAATATTTGTTTCTTCAAACCAAAATAAGGAAAATTCACTGTTTTAAAAAAAATTTGAGCATAGCCTCATGTCTTAATCATTTTAGTAAATCTTGTTTTATGACTGTCTAAACTAAACTGCTGACACATTTCTTTGTGATACCTTTGTTAGTATGGAGGATGAAAAATTACTTTTTCAATAAATACAGTCTAATAGTCTAATCAAACAAACACATATTCAAATTAATACATAAATATTTTGAGTTTATTTGTTTTTATTTCTATTTCTTATCAAACATCCGGCCCATCCCTTAACTGTTCACATGCTTCATACAGTATGTGAACATCAATAAATGAATTTTGTTGTTGGTGTTGGTATTAATAAGTAAATAAAAATGAACAAATAATATATTTATTAAATGTACTTATGCATGGCTGCAAATCCATATTTACATATTTTGAACATTTATTGATGTATTTCCATATTTCTTATTTAATTATGAATTCATGTGTGTATGTTAATGAGGCTGAAGGCAATAACTTTCCTTAAAGCACAAAACAACTGGTCATTTGAGCAATCCAGGCAAAACATCTTAGTAGCATGTGCATCAGTAATAAGTGTAAGGATTGACTATAGTCCAGTGATCAGTTCAAATAACATTCATTCTGACATACAATACAGAGTGAGCCTTAGAAAATGGAGAGATATCTGCAGATCAAAACAGATGAAAAAGCAGGATGGTAGTTAGAATAAAAAAGTTCTCATAAAATCAGACATCTTAAAATAAGATTGGAAATCATATTTTTACTCAAATATAGTTTAGTTATGTTATATGATGTGCTATTTAAGCATGCTTAAACATCTAGAAATTCATATTATAGACATGACTGCTGACTATCTCACACGTTGATCATACACAGCCCAGCTCTACACTAGGTTTGACCTGCTTTGACCTCAAAGGTGTTCAAAACATGAATTCAACCATCAGCATAAAATGATTGTAGTGACTAAAAAAATCAAATTTGTATTGTGATGACTTTGTCTGTAATATAAATGTAGATGAAATGTAAATTTATAGAAATGCACAGATATATCAAAGAAATGTGTACAATTTATGCCCTGATACATCATCAATATTTACACCAAATTAAAAATGACAGTCATGTTTTGGCCTCTATACATAAGAGCAAAAACCACAGGATCTTTTCCCTGGATTCGTTTTGGTTGAAACATGTTGCTGTTTCTTAAGTAGAGCATCCAAATTAAAATATTGAGTGGTACATCTGTTTCTACTTTCTACTGATATTTGAAATGTGTTTTATATTTGAAACATAAAGTTTGATTGGAATGTAATTCTAAAAATGTTTCTCAATTTGCTTTTTATAGGCGGAAATCACAAAATGTGTGGTGAAGAAGGATCTCACTCCAGAAAACCACTGGTTCTCCTCTGTTATAGAGTCTCTTAAGTACTTCCTCACCACAATGTACGTCTACATCATGAAGGAACCGTGACCAGTTGAGACACAGGAGAGCACTGGAGTCGTCATTATCATGTTTGATACGAGATTTAAAATCTCAAGTCTTGTCAATAAAAGATGGAGTGGAGATGGTCACACTTCCAGCAGATATTGGTCTGTTGCTGAATGGACCATCAGCAAATGTTTCATCAGCATTGTATTTGTGTTATCTTGATGTCAGATGAGTCTGTGAGTGATTACCCTTCATCCAGAGAGTAGTCACAGTGATATTTAAGAGCATATATGGCAATGGAACAAGCTTATCTCTCCACCTCTTCTACATATGCAGTATGTGCAGTATGTCCGCCTTCTTCAGTGTTGTAACTGTATTTCATGATGGTGTTCACGCCTGAGATAAACCTCTGATGCTTAATGCTGTGCTTGTCTCAGAAAATACACTCAAACGAGTGACAGGGGTGAAAGCTATCATGTATTTTTGTTGTAAAAAACTGACGCTCTGCACCTGCTCAGCTGGCTGCGTCTTGAGTTTTTGTCTAAATGAAAGTTGAAGTCAGTCTGAAAAGGACTGATATCAGATGAAGAATTTTCACTCAGGAGCGAGTTTACAACCAAGAACAATACCAGGTGGTATCAACTGCTTACACTTTATGGCTTTAACCTACACTATTGTACTTCACCACAGCATCTAAAGTGTCCAAATATGACCCAAAATGTTGTCAACAACTAAAAATGTGGCTGCAATTTTAGAGACAATTTACAAAGCAATGTTGGGTTGACTTTCACTGCCCATTTTTGGCCAAAGAAGTTCACGACAGAGGAATGGTACATCCTGAATGTGCAGATTTTGACGGTATTGATTTACTTTTTAATCTGTAAATAGATAATTTATGATTTTTTTATTTTGACTATGACTTAACAGTTGAATCCGCAGCAGTATAGACGGCCACTATGACGGCTCTTCAGAATGGTTGTGTGGTATGCCTGATGGTTGTCACTTTCACAGTGTTAATTTATAAATGTGTGAATGTTTTTTAAAATCCACAATAAACTTAACAAAATCCTCAACTGACTTTTATTAGTGTTTATTTTATTGATGTTTTACCCTTGTGAATAAATGTCACACAGCTTGATGATGGCAAACCCTTAAAAGTTGCAAATGGACTTCTCATTTGTCATAAATAACAAAAATGTAAACCAGCAAATTAAATTGTCATGTTAGTCAGGGGAGTTTAAGAATAGAAAAGAACTGTGCAAAATAGAAAAAAAAGGAGAAAATTGACAGGCAATTTTAATTGTTAATCATAAGGAGGACTGCTTTGCAGTTTATAAGAAACATTTAATCCAACAGGACATAAAACCTAGGCATATTAAAACAAATGACAGCAATTCTGTAAACTTAAATTCACATTTTCTGGCATTAATTATACATTCAGTGTCATCCAGTGTGAGAATAAATCCCTGTAACTCTACAAATGTCTCTCCCAGCAGCAGGTACTTTTCATTTCAGTTTTAGTGCAATAAAGTTTAAAGATAAGACGCTGCTGTACTTAACATGAAGTCATTATCTTTTACAGCTTAAATATTACATATCTGGTGGAGGTCTGTGCTCAGAGTGCTTTTCTAGTTTATAGTTACACTTAATTTGATTTAAGTAATCAAATCACAAAGTTATCTCCTACTTTTTAGCATTTCAGTCAGCTGTCATTACTGATCTTTCTTTAAGTCACATTAATGATTTATTCTCTAAAGCATCTGTATGTATCAAAGTGAGAGCCTGATTGGGTCAAGATGACCGACGGTAGGTGATGTGCAAATGCTGCATCAGTGGCTGGTTGTCTGTTGCCATGGAAACTGTCTGCTCCAGTCTCCCATCTGGTTGGAGCTGAAAAACTCGAGATATCTGAAAGATGGAAGAGAGCAGGCGAGGTCATTGTCACACAGCAATAGATTATTTTTATCACTGAGAGGAGACATGATAATATTCTGCTGTCTTTTGTAAACAGTAATGTAAAGATTAAATTATTTAAGTGAATAAAAGTGTTATACCTGCTGTACATACGGTTTCTTGGCAAAAGAGATTCTGCCCATACTCTGGCTTTGGAGGTTCAGCTGCTGCCCCGTCAGCTCTCCCTCCTCAATCTCTACCAGACCTGAACAAGAACACACACTGAGACTTAACACATTATCTGTAAATTATACTTATTCTGACATTACATACACACTAAATGTTTTACTTTATGCTGGTAATGAAATAAATTTGCTTATATTTTGCAGTCCTAAAATTATATTTGAAATGATATCAGACCCCTATGTGAAAGATTATCAGGTATGCACTGTGTCTGATTTTGGAAGCAATATGTTTGAGCTATTGCATAAGCTTGGGTGATATCATGGTATACCAGTTTTTAGCAGGTCTGATTTTCAACACTGTCAAAAATTCAGACTCTATAAGTAAACCTGATTTACAAGGTGTACTTGGAAGAAAGCGTTTAATCTCTCCTCCGACCAGTAAGTGGCGCTGTCCGTATTTCCTCTCGCTGTCTCCACAGGATGTGAAGACTGCAGAAGGAGTGATTTTAAAAAATTTGGCAAAAACATGTGTAATTTATATCTTGTTATGTTTGTGGTGACTGAAACTCGCAAAAATGGTCTTTACTTGAGCTGATATAAATCTTGTAGCCTTCAGTAACTGTTTCTCTACTGTGGCATCTGATGAACAGTAAGACTGTTAAATGTTTCCTCTGTGAAGTTTTGCCTATTATTTATAATATTCATATTCACTATGTAGCAAATATATTTTGAAGATTTAGCTCACTTTACTCACAATTAGCTAACCTTTCTTTCATTTAAGATAGAAATTCATGTATCATATAATTGTTCAAAATCTAAATGATTTGATGATTTAACACATATTTAGATTACACAAATGATCAAAAATTATATCTAACATGTTTTTACATGAATTTCTGTCTCAAATTAGAATAAAGTGAGTAACTTTATATAAACATGAGTAAAGTGAGCTAAATATTCAAAATATATTCACTATAAAACTGTAGCCAAAATTGTATAATCAGTGCTCAATCATTGGGAAGGCATTAAAGTATGAAATGGATAAAATCCAAGCCTACTATGGGCCTAATATAAATACCACTCAAACCTCAAAATAAATGCAAAACACATTGTAAATTACAGTGTTTACTAATGTTAAATAACTACTAGTACTGTAAAGACTGCTGCTTCTAATAATCATTTCAAAACTGCAAAAATATTCTATACATGGAAGCTCTGATACTAAAAGTATGTCCTAATATATCTACCTGAGTTCTGTGCGATGATAAATGCCACTCTGTTGGTTCCTGGCTGCACTCGTATGAAGCCACACTCTCTGTGCAGAGGCTTCTTCGACTCTTCATGGAAGGCATTGAACCTGTCAACACAGTGGAGTAGTCAGCTGAGAACTGTCAACATGGTTTCTACACGACAAGAATCAGGAGCAGTTTTGAATCCAGTCACTGGACACAAACATGAATAAATAAATCACATTATTCCCTATCAGCAACGTCTTTGTGATAACCGGTCAACAGGGCCCTTTCCTCATTAACCGTAATAAAATTATGTTGAATTATCTCGACTGTCTGGACTGGTTTGTCTCAGAATTTTTTTGTTAACTTGCCTCTGTTGTGTACTCTGTACAAAGTAGATTCACCATAAAACTGAACTGAAGATTTTTTATGAGCAAAAATTTAGCTGTGATGACATTATTTTATGCAATGAGAAAATCCTTCAAACTTCAAAATCTCAATTAGTGTTAAGCCACATGAGAGAAGTTCAAGTGGAGAATATCCAAGGACTTCCTCTTCGTAACAACAACAACAACAACAATAGATACTTGTCCTCATTTCTCCAGTGTTAACTTACATGAAGTTGATGACTGGTTGTCCAACATGGCTGAAGTGCAGTGTCTCTGTGTAGCGGAAAGGTTTAATGGTGGGAAAGCAGCCCTCTCCAGGTTCATCAGATTCCCACGTGCCCAGGAGCCAGTCAAGAGGAACAATGCCTGGATTCAACTCCACTAAAAGCCACAAAAAGAGAAAAGGCATTAGAGGCAGTAATGGACGGT